>NW_012194760.1:23813-51266 GCF_000504015.1 Erythranthe guttata
ATGGCTTTCTAATGCCGCCGGAACCAGTTGATTTGGAGTCCGGAAGAGAAAGTTATGCTCGACTTCGTGGACACTACCGAAGATGTTGAGGGATCCTCTCTTCTAATTTGATTTTATTTTCCTAATTGCAACTCTTTTCTTACTCTTTATCATTTTTGCTTCATGGACACCTAATTATCAATTTGTACCTATAGAATACTAAATCCACCAATTAAAACAGAAATATAAATTAATCCATAAAAAAATCCACGTAAACGTAAACGTTGAGTGTTATTTCTACACTCCACTGTATCTTTTGTATCTTGTGTTTTTGCAGTTGTTTGGTCATGCGTATTAAAGTCCTAGTGTTGTATTTCGTGTTTTTAAGAACGTTGTTGCGAATGCACTTTTGCGCATGTTTTTTTACATGTACGTTTGTGCATGTCCATTTGAGCGAGTGTGTTCTTGCATGTTTGTTAATTTGTATTAATGTCCTAGGATTGTAGTTTGTGTTTTCATGATCCTTTTTGCGAATGCAATTTCGCGTGAGTACTTTTGTGCATGCTTTTGTACTTTTACTTATGTGCGTATCTTTTGTAGCGAGTGTTTTTGTGCACGTTTTTTGATGCGCATTCATGTCCTCGAACCGTAGCACGTATTTTCATGATCGCTTTTGGAATCCAATTTTGACCATGTTCGAGTCCGAATTTGGAAATTTGACATAAGACAGGAATTGTAGCCAGCTAAAATAGCTTTCTAATGCCGCCGGAACCAGTTGATTTGGAGTCCGGATGAGAAAGTTATGCTCGACTTCGTGGACACTACCGAAGATGTTGAGGGATCCTCTCTTCTAATTTGATTTTATTTTCCTAATTGCAACTCTTTTCTTACTCTTTATCATTTTTGCTTCATGGACACCTAATTATCAATTTGTACCTATAGAATACTAAATCCACCAATTAAAACAGAAATATAAATTAATCCATAAAAAAATCCACGTAAACGTAAACGTTGAGTGTTATTTCTACACTCCACTGTATCTTTTGTATCTTGTGTTTTTGCGGTTGAATGGTTATGCGTATTTAAAGTCCTAGGGTTGTATTTCGTGGTTATAAGAACGTTGTTGCAAATGCACTTTTGCCCCGGTTTTTTTACATGTAAGTTTGTGCATGTCCATTTGAGCGAGTGTGTTTGTGCATGTCCATTTGAGCGAGTGTGTTTGTGCATGTTTGTTGATTTGTATTAATGTCCTAGGATTGTAGTTTGTGTTTTCATGATCCTTTTTGCGAATGCAGTTTTGCGTGAGTAATTTTGTGCATGATTTTGTACTTTTACATTTGTGCGTGTCTTTTGTAGCGACTTTTTTCCTTCACGTTTCTTGATGCGCATTCGTGTCCTCGAACTGTAGCGGGTATTTTCATGATCGCTGTTGGAATCCAATTTTGACCATGTTCGAGTCCGAATTTGGAAATTTCACATTAGACAGGAATTGTAGCCAGCTGAAATAGCTTTCTAATGCCGCCGGAACCAGTCGATTTGGAGACCGGATGAGAAAGTTATGCTCGACTTCGTGGACACTACCGAAGATGTTGGGGGATCCTCTCTTCTATTTTGATTTTATTTTCCTAATTGCAACCCTTTTCTTACTCTTTGATCATTTTTGCTTCATGGACACCTAATAATCAATTTGTACCTATACAATACTAAATCCACCAATTAAAACAGAAATATAAATTAATCCATAAAAAAATCCACGTAAACGTAAACGTTGAGTGTTATTTCTACACTCCACTGTATCTTTTGTATCTTGTGTTTTTGCTGTTGTTTGGTTATGCGCATTAAAGTCCTAGTGTTGTACTTCGTGTTTTTAAGCACGTTGTTGCGAATGCACTTTTGCGCATGTTTTTTTACATGTAAGTTTGTGCATGTCCATTTGAGCGAGTGTGTTTGTGCATGTCCATTTGAGCGAGTGTGTTTGTGCATGTTTGTTGATTTGTATTAATGTCCGAGGATTGTAGTTTGTGTTTTCATGATCCTTTTTGCGAATGCAGTTTTGCGTGAGTAATTTTGTGCATGATTTTGTACTTTTACATTTGTGCGTGTCTTTTGTAGCGACTTTTTTCCTTCACGTTTCTTGATGCGCATTCGTGTCCTCGAACTGTAGCGGGTATTTTCATGATCGCTGTTGGAATCCAATTTTGACCATGTTCGAGTCCGAATTTGGAAATTTCACATTAGACAGGAATTGTAGCCAGCTGAAATAGCTTTCTAATGCCGCCGGAACCAGTCGATTTGGAGACCGGATGAGAAAGTTATGCTCGACTTCGTGGACACTACCGAAGATGTTGGGGGATCCTCTCTTCTATTTTGATTTTATTTTCCTAATTGCAACCCTTTTCTTACTCTTTGATCATTTTTGCTTCATGGACACCTAATAATCAATTTGTACCTATACAATACTAAATCCCCCAATTAAAACAGAAATATAAATTAATCCATAAAAAAATCCACGTAAACGTAAACGTTGAGTGTTATTTCTACACTCCACTGTATCTTTTGTATCTTGTGTTTTTGCTGTTGTTTGGTTATGCGCATTAAAGTCCTAGTGTTGTACTTCGTGTTTTTAAGAACGTTGTTGCGAATGCACTTTTGCGCATGTTTTTTTACATGTAAGTTTGTGCATGTCCATTTGAGCGAGTGTGTTTGTGCATGTCCATTTGAGCGAGTGTGTTTGTGCATGTTTGTTGATTTGTATTAATGTCCTAGGATTGTAGTTTGTGTTTTCATGATCCTTTTTGCGAATGCAGTTTTGCGTGAGTAATTTTGTGCATGATTTTGTACTTTTAATTTTTTTGCGTGTCTTTTGTAGCGACTTTTTTCCTTCACGTTTCTTGATGCGCATTCGTGTCCTCGAACTGTAGCGGGTATTTTCATGATCGCTGTTGGAATCCAATTTTGACCATGTTCGAGTCCGAATTTGGAAATTTCACATTAGACAGGAATTGTAGCCAGCTGAAATAGCTTTCTAATGCCGCCGGAACCAGTCGATTTGGAGACCGGATGAGAAAGTTATGCTCGACTTCGTGGACACTACCGAAGATGTTGGGGGATCCTCTCTTCTATTTGGATTTTATTTTCCTAATTGCAACCCTTTTCTTACTCTTTGATCATTTTTGCTTCATGGACACCTAATAATCAATTTGTACCTATACAATACTAAATCCACCAATTAAAACAGAAATATAAATTAATCCATAAAAAAATCCACGTAAACGTAAACGTTGAGTGTTATTTCTACACTCCACTGTATCTTTTGTATCTTGTGTTTTTGCTGTTGTTTGGTTATGCGCATTGAAGTCCTAGTGTTGTACTTCGTGTTTTTAAGCACGTTGTTGCGAATGCACTTTTGCGCATGTTTTTTTACATGTAAGTTTGTGCATGTCCATTTGAGCGAGTGTGTTTGTGCATGTCCATTTGAGCGAGTGTGTTTGTGCATGTTTGTTGATTTGTATTAATGTCCTAGGATTGTAGTTTGTGTTTTCATGATCCTTTTTGCGAATGCAGTTTTGCGTGAGTAATTTTGTGCATGATTTTGTACTTTTACATTTGTGCGTGTCTTTTGTAGCGACTTTTTTCCTTCACGTTTCTTGATGCGCATTCGTGTCCTCGAACTGTAGCGGGTATTTTCATGATCGCTGTTGGAATCCAATTTTGACCATGTTCGAGTCCGAATTTGGAAATTTCACATTAGACAGGAATTGTAGCCAGCTGAAATAGCTTTCTAATGCCGCCGGAACCAGTCGATTTGGAGACCGGATGAGAAAGTTATGCTCGACTTCGTGGACACTACCGAAGATGTTGGGGGATCCTCTCTTCTATTTTGATTTTATTTTCCTAATTGCAACTCTTTTCTTACTCTTTGATCATTTTTGCTTCATGGACACCTAATAATCAATTTGTACCTATACAATACTAAATCCACCAATTAAAATAGAAATATAAATTAATCCATAAAAAAATCCACGTAAACGTAAACGTTGAGTGTTATTTCTACACTCCACTGTATCTTTTGTATCTTGTGTTTTTGCTGTTGTTTGGTTATGCGCATTAAAGTCCTAGTGTTGTACTTCGTGTTTTTAAGAACGTTGTTGCGAATGAACTTTTGCGCATTGTTTTTTACATGTACGTTTGTGCATGTCCATTTGCGCCAGTGTGTTTTTGCATGTTTGTTGATTTGTATTAATGTCCTAGGATTGTAGTTTGTGTTTTCATGATCCTTTTTGCGAATGCAGTTTTGCGTGAGTAATTTTGTGCATGATTTTGTACTTTTACTTATGTGCGTATCTTTTGTAGCGAGTGTTTTTGTGCACGTTTTTTGATGCGCATTCATGTCCTCGAACCGTAGCACGTATTTTCATGATCGCTTTTGGAATCCAATTTTGACCATGTTCGAGTCCGAATTTGGAAATTTGACATTAGACAGGATCTGTCGCCAGCTAAAATAGCTTTCTAATGCCGCCGGAACCAGTTGATTTGGAGTCCGGATGAGAAAGTTATGCTCGACTTCGTGGACACTACCGAAGATGTTGAGGGATCCTCTCTTCTAATTTGATTTTATTTTCCTAATTGCAACTCTTTTCTTACTCTTTATCATTTTTGCTTCATGGACACCTAATTATCAATTTGTACCTATAGAATACTAAATCCACCAATTAAAACAGAAATATAAATTAATCCATAAAAAAATCCACGTAAACGTAAACGTTGAGTGTTATTTCTACACTCCACTGTATCTTTTGTATCTTGTGTTTTGGCGGTTGTTTGGTTATGCGTATTAAAGTCCTAGTGTTGTATTTCGTGTTTTTAAGAACGTTGTTGCGAATGCACTTTTGCGCATGTTTTTTTACATGTACGTTTGTGCATGTCCATTTGAGCGAGTGAGTTCTTGCATGTTTGTTAATTTGTATTAATGTCCTAGGATTGTAGTTTGTGTTTTCATGATCCTTTTTGCGAATGCAATTTCGCGTGAGTACTTTTGTGCATGCTTTTGTACTTTTACTTATGTGCGTATCTTTTGTAGCGAGTGTTTTTGTGCACGTTTTTTGATGCGCATTCATGTCCTCGAACCGTAGCACGTATTTTCATGATCGCCTTTGGAATCCAATTTTGACCATGTTCGAGTCCGAATTTGGAAATTTGACATTAGACAGGAATTGTAGCCAGCTAAAATAGCTTTCTAATGCCGCCAGAACCAGTTGATTTGGAGTCCGGATGAGAAAGTTATGCTCGACTTCGTGGACACTACCGAATATGTTGAGGGATCCTCTCTTCTAATTTGATTTTATTTTCCTAATTGCAACTCTTTTCTTACTCTTTATCATTTTTGCTTCATGGACACCTAATTATCCATTTGTACCTATAGAATACTAAATCCACCAATTAAAACAGAAATATAAATTAATCCATAAAAAAATCCACTTAAACGTAAACGTTGAGTGTTATTTCTACACTCCACTGTATCTTTTGTATCTTGTGTTTTTGCGGTTGTTTGGTTATGCGTATTAAAGTCCTAGTGTTGTATTTCGTGTTTTTAAGAACGTTGTTGCGAATGCACTTTTGCGCATGTTTTTTTACATGTACGTTTGTGCATGTCCATTTGAGCGAGTGTGTTCTTGCATGTTTGTTAATTTGTATTAATGTCCTAGGATTGTAGTTTGTGTTTTCATGATCCTTTTTGCGAATGCAATTTCGCGTGAGTACTTTTGTGCATGCTTTTGTACTTTTACTTATGTGCGTATCTTTTGTAGCGAGTGTTTTTGTGCACGTTTTTTGATGCGCATTCATGTCCTCGAACCGTAGCACGTATTTTCATGATCGCTTTTGGAATCCAATTTTGACCATGTTCGAGTCCGAATTTGGAAATTTGACATAAGACAGGAATTGTAGCCAGCTAAAATAGCTTTCTAATGCCGCCGGAACCAGTTGATTTGGCGTCCGGATGAGAAAGTTATGCTCGACTTCGTGGACACTACCGAAGATGTTGAGGGATCCTCTCTTCTAATTTGATTTTATTTTCCTAATTGCAACTCTTTTCTTACTCTTTATCATTTTTGCTTCATGGACACCTAATTATCAATTTGTACCTATAGAATACTAAATCCACCAATTAAAACAGAAATATAAATTAATCCATAAAAAAATCCACGTAAACGTAAACGTTGAGTGTTATTTCTACACTCCACTGTATCTTTTGTATCTTGTGTTTTTGCGGTTGTTTGGTTATGCGTATTTAAAGTCCTAGTGTTGTATTTCGTGTTTTTAAGAACGTTGTTGCGAATGCACTTTTGCGCATGTTTTTTTACATGTACGTTTGTGCATGTCCATTTGAGCGAGTGTGTTCTTGCATGTTTGTTGATTTGTATTAATGTCCTAGGATTGTAGTTTGTGTTTTCATGATCCTTTTTGCGAATGCAATTTCGCGTGAGTACTTTTGTGCATGCTTTTGTACTTTTACTTATGTGCGTATGTAATGCCCAATCATCCGTACATGGCCAATAATAAGCATATTGCATCAATGCATGTAGTTATAATTCATTATTCATGATGCATGATCACGACTACTTGTTACACATGTGCCTTAATTGTGTTTTAATACGTGATCGAATACTTTTCTTAAAATGTGCTGATACATGATACATGTTATTGAACTCCTATTTTATGATTTAACATGAGACTTAAGTGATTTATTGTAGTTAGAAGCTCAGTTTCTCGGTTAAGAAGGGATCAATGTGCTAAACGCTGATATATTTGTCTTAATTGCAGTTCTGCATTTTAATTACATTTTAATATGATTAATTACATATGTAATTACTTGAAGTAACTCATATTAGACTAAAACCAAAAGTATGCAAAAGGGTGCAATTTGATTGGTTGGTTGACTAGGTTGCACAAGACCATTCTAAAATTGTTTACACTTGATTATAATGAGTAAGCATCAGCCCCGTATCTCATGTCAAGCTATAAAAACGTGGAGGAACCACAAGAATCCAGCAAATACAAGCCTTCCAATGACCACCCTCCATTTGGCCTTGTTGGGAATGGGTAGATAAGTGAAGACTTTGAGTTTTGGTCTTCATTTTCACTTGTCTTCTTCCAAAAACGACCAGACCTATTCACTTAAGCTTCTCTTCTTATTTCTTCACTTTCATATTCACATAAGAGAATATCAAACCCTAAGAACTCATAGAAGTATAGCTAGAACAAGTTCTTCACCTTTTCTAGCTGAAAATCCTACGTTTTGAAGTTTGAATTCATCTATAATCAAGGACTCTAGCACAACCTATATGAGACTGATCTTTTCACTTCATAGACCATATTGGACTTGAGGTAAGTTGAAGCTTTCATTTGTTCATCGTAAGAACCTAATTATGTGTGTTTTAATGTGACTTTTGCTATGTGTTCTCCATGATGTTTGAATGATTGTTGAGTCATAGTGATATGAAAGAATATGTTTTGAAAATGGGAGTATGGTACTTGATTGATGGTCGAGTAGGCAAGGGACGCGGGAGGAACCGGCGGACCCAACACATGGTGGCAAATACCTGAGGTCGAAAGACCAGTATGGAAAACCCACAATTAATGAAATGAAATACGGCTAATACCTGAGGTCGAAAGGCCGGTATGGAAACCCCCGTATTATCTATGGCCAAATATGATGAACAGGTTCCAAAAATGAAAGCCTATTGCTATCAGTCAAGTACCACACTTCAAGGGTACCCGATAAAGAGAAGGATTTCAAAGAAAAGGATCATGAATGAAGTTATATGTGATATTGTACTTATTGAATGAATAATGTGTTATGTGATATATCGCTATTACATCAGTTTCAACTTGCTGAGCCATTAGCTCATTAGGTTCTTATGATGCAGGTAATGATGTACATATTTAGAAGTTGACCTAGCCAAAAGCGGCCAGTCAGAGATTTGTTCATATGCCATGCTTCGAGCCATTTTTGTAGCCGAGCTAGAAACTCTGATTTAATTTTGTTAGCCGCTCTATTATGGTTTTTGTACAATGTAATTTTGTAAACATTAAATATTTATATACGTATATGTACAGATTTTGAGAAAGCACAAAGTTTGATTTCTTTTCAAAGCATATAACTTATTTTTGTATTAAAACCATAATATTTAAGTGTATATAAAAAGGTTAGCATCCCTAACTTAATGGTGGTGATCCGATTGGATTCTGCTGTTAGGTTGTGGGGCGTTACATTTTGTGGTATCAGAGCGGAGGTTTAAAATCTTTTCTGAAGACAGAAGAAGGCATATGAACATACTTTGGCTGGGAAGCTTGGTTAACTCTATTCTTATTTACCTATGTGTTTGATTATCTTAACATATGTATGCCATTGTCATGATTGTGCATTAGTATTGGCTAATGAATGGGATGAGATTCGGCAATGTATAGGATGTAATGGCACCAAAAAGGAAGACAGGGAATGTTGACCACGAGGGTGACTACAACTTAGTTGATAATTTAGCTGGTTTGATTCAGCAACAGTCTAGAATGCATGGCGAACAGATACAAAAAATGTTCGATATGCAACAGCGAACCCATGAACAAAACCAACAACCTCCTCCCCAAGCTAGACACGATAACTCTCTTACCGTGTATGAGAAATTTCGTAAAATGGAACCGGTTGATTTCTATGGTGGGTCTGATCCTATGGTTGCAGAAGAATGGGTTAAATCTCTAGATGTCATCTTTGACTACATGCGTATCGAAGATTCCGAGAAAGTACTTTGTGCCATTTTCCTATTGAAGAAAGAAGCTAGAACTTGGTGGGAGGGTACAAAACTTGCAGTGGATATGGAGAAGTTGACATGGGAGGCATTCAAAACAATCTTTTATGACAATTATTTCACGAGGGATGTCCGGTCACTCAAAGTAAAAGAGTTCTTAGAATTGAAGCAGAATGAAATGTCCGTATGTGACTACGTGCGAAAATTCGAGGAGGGTTGCAAGTATGTACCTTACATAGCTAAAGATAACAAAGAAAAGATGGATCACTTCATGAGAGGCCTCAACCCAGTTATTAGAAAAGATGTAAGGATCTCTTCTCCAAACGAGTTTCGACAAGTGGTGGACAACGCATTGATGGCTGACTTTGATGAGAAGGAAATTCAGAAATTTCATCAACAGAAGAGGCAAACTTTTACTCCAAGAACTCAATCTCAATGGAAGAAACCAGAGCAAAAATCAGGCCAAGTAAATGAGAAGCGCCCTAGAGTTGTACAAAGTTCTACTACAGTTGATAAGCCCAAGTGTGCCACATGTGGGAAGAATCATTTTGGAGAATGCTATAGCGGTTTAAATCGTTGCTTCAGGTGTAAGAAGCCAGGGCATATTGCAAGGGATTGTCGCACCCCACCAGTCCAAGTTCAAGCGAGAGTGTATGCAATGACTAAAGAACAAGCTGATGTAGATGCATCCGTTGTCTCAGGTACTATTTTAATTTTAGGAACTCCAGCACTTGCATTAATAGACTCAGGATCTACTCATTCATTTGCATCACATTCATTGGTGAGGAGATTGGGCATTATACCAGATACGTTGGATGTGATGTACAATGTGACGACTCCATCAGGGGAAGAGATGAATTCCAACCAAATGTTGAAACATTGTTCTATTCAGATTAGTGGTAGAACACTTTGTGCGGATCTTGTTGTTTTACCTGTCGCAAATTTTGAGACTATTTTGGGCATGGATTGGCTTACAAAATATTATGCAACCATTAATTGTAATCGGAAGGTTGTCATCTTCCAACCACCTGGTGAAGAACATTTCGAGTTCGGCGGTCATTCACTTTCATCTTCAATACCATTTATAGCTGCATTGAAGGCTCAAAAGATGATGAGTAAGGGTTGTGTTGGATACTTGGTTAATGTTATGGACACTTCAGTACGAACACAATTGAAACCCCAAGATGTGGATGTGGTTGATCAATTTCTTGAGGTATTCCCAGATGACTTGCCAGGACTGCCACCGGATCGTGAAATTGAATTTGTTATTGATACGTTGCCTGGAAGTACTCCTATTTCTAAAGCTCCATACAGAATGGCACCAACAGAACTAAAAGAGTTGAAGATTCAACTACAAGACTTGTTGCATAAAGGTCTTATTCGGCCGAGTTATTCTCCGTGGGGAGCACCGGTTTTCTTTGTGAAAAAGAAAGATGGTACGTTACGTTTATGCATCGATTATAGAGAACTGAACAAACTTACAATCAAGAACAAATATCCACTACCCAGAATAGATGATTTGTTTGATCAATTGCAAGGAGCATCAATATTTTCGAAGATCGATTTACGCTCCGGGTATCATCAATTGAAAATAAAGGAGGATGACATACAAAAGACTGCATTTAGAACAAGGTATGGACACTATGAATTCCTAGTCATGCCCTTTGGCTTAACAAATGCCCCTGCAGCTTTTATGGATTTGATGAATAGGGTGTTCAAAGAGTTCCTCGACAAATTTGTGATTGTGTTCATTGATGATATCTTGATCTATTCCCATGATAAAGACGAACATAGAGAACATTTGAGAGTGGTGTTGCAAATATTGAAAGAACGGCAACTATATGCTAAATTTAAGAAGTGCGAGTTTTGGCTTGATCAAGTTGTATTCCTAGGGCATGTCGTGTCCAAGAATGGTATTTCTGTCGATCCGAGTAAGATAGAAGCTGTCAAAAAATGGCCAACACCAACAACTGTATCAGAGGTTAGAAGTTTCTTAGGATTGGAAGGATATTATCGAAGATTTGTTCAGGGATTTTCGAAGATAGCAACTCCATTAACAATGCTTACACGAAAGAACGTGAAGTATGTATGGACTGATGCATGTGAAAGTAGCTTTCAAGAGTTGAAACGGAGATTGACTACAGCTCCTGTTCTTGTCATTCCTTCTGGAACAGGTGGATTCGTAGTGTATAGTGATGCTTCAAAAAAATGGATTGGGTGTTGTATTGATGCAACATGGGAATGTTATCGCCTATGCTTCAAGACAATTGAAGGAGTATGAGAAGAATTACCCAACTCATGATTTAGAGCTTGCTGCCGTTGTGTTTGCCTTGAAAATTTGGAGGCATTACCTATATGGTGAGAAATGTGAGATTTACACGGATCACAAGAGCTTGAAGTACTTCTTCACTCAGAAAGAATTGAATATGAGACAACGAAGATGGTTAGAACTTGTGAAGGATTATGACTGTGTGATTAACTATCATCCTGGTAAAGCTAATGTAGTTGCAGATGCATTGAGTCGAAAATCTATGTCTTCCTTCCTTGTTATGCAGAAACCAATACTACTGGATTTACAAAGATTAGAGCTTGAAATTGTACCTAAAGGGACGGTTAGTTCTTTATCATCTTTAGTATTAAAACCCGTATTGCATGACCGAATCAAAGAGGCTCAGAAAGTGGATAAGTATTTGTCCAGGTTGCGAAGTATGATTGATGCTAAGAAGAGGCCGAACTTCTCTATTGGTAACGATGAAATAATTAGATATAAAGGCAGATTGTGTGTTCCTTTTGATGCTAACATAAAGGGCGACATTTTGGAAGAAGCTCATAGAAGTCCTTACTCAGTGCACCCGGGCAGCACAAAAATGTACAAAGACTTACAACTACACTACTGGTGGCCTAACATGAAGAAAGATATAGCAAAGTTTGTGGCTGAATGCCTCACTTGTCAACAAGTTAAAATGGAACATCAAAGACCAGCAGGACTATTGAAACCTTTACTGATTCCAGAGTGGAAATGGGAGCATATTACAATGGATTTTGTGCTTGGATTGCCTAGAACACAAAGGGGATACAATTCCATATGGGTGGTTGTTGATAGACTAACTAAATCAGCCCATTTTCTTCCAGTGAAGTCCGCATTCAACATGGAGCAATATGCACACACTACAAGAAAAGGGCCTTTTGACAACACGCGATACGTATTGTTAAACTATATAGACAACACGCGCGTGAATGTTGTAGACCAACATGTTGTTAAAGCATAAGGGATTTAACAACTTGTGCTGCGTGTTGTGGTTCGTAATGTAACAACCTGCGCGTTATGTTGTGATAAGCTAATCACAACATGTATAAGTATGTTGTAACAGACCTTATAACAAGGCACTGTGGCATCTTGTGGTAGAGTTTCGACAACATTTGTTTGCACCTTGTTAAATAATTTATTATCAGAAAAAAAAATATAATCGTAATCATGTACAGAGAAGTCTGATTTCGAATACATTTCAATCCAATATACACAAAAATCCTTTAAATAAAAAACTATCCAACAATTCTATACTTGCATAGTCAACAATGCACAAACTCCTTCAAATTACACAGTAATAGACGTTCAACAATTTTGAGAAACGTTCTAAAAAATAAATAGAATACTTATTGATTGTCAGAAAAACAAAATACAAGACTTTATATAGTCACAAAATCATCCACATTTTAATCAAGTCAAAACGGAATTGCCCAAAACGTAGTACGAGATATAAGGCTAAACTAATTCATTACCGTCAAACTTGCGGTATCCTCTCCCCTCCATGCATAAAAGTTTTTCTGCATCAATAAACATACTTTAACTATCAACACCAGGACAAAAATGAACCAACATAAAAATACAATAACATGTAAGTTTATGGAAATCACCTTTTCTTTGAATACTAATCCACTGATTAATATATAATTAAAAGTGTATTTATTTACTTCAAGAAGGTATGTTCAAGAAAAATAAAAGATGCATAATGTTTTACCGTAATCGAAAATACAATATCTTGTAGAATTATTAGATCTTCACCCTAGTCCACTGCAAAAGAGAATGAAACACAAGCCATACTGTTAATAAACATAAATATCAGCTATATCAACAACATAACAATACATCAAATCAATTTATATGTTCCCAAAATATAAACCAAATTGACTGCACTGCTCAACATTAATTACGATACAAGTGTTAGCATATTTTTAGTCGCCAGAAAAAAATGTAGTTCTTGGGTCGGATGCAAAATATGTTGGTGCCGTAAAAACCCACAAATTCACAAGTGATACTTCAATTAATTAGTAACATAATTAGAGCCCAAAAGCCTACGCGACATAGCATTGGTTTACTGGTGCTCCTTGAGAAACTTATCAAATTCATAGTCACAAAACTTCAACTTATTAAGCAGACAAAGCGAAAATTATGCGTTGAATCTAGGAAGCTAAGTGCTTACCCAACTAGTGAATATATGCTCATAGGGAAGACGTTAAGACATGGAAATAATTGAAGCGGAAGAACCTAGTGACTCCATTTGCATCACCTACAAAAAACACATTCACTTATAATTTGTACAAGGTATTACCCACCTAGGTAAAATTCAAAGCTCTAAACACTCAAGCTATAAGCTGCTTTGTGAAACAAGTCAATACAAGAAAACAATGAAACCTTCAATCAAAACAAGGGAATAAGAATAAACAGAATACATACAATGTAAATGAAATTAAGAACATAAAGAAATAAAATTATAAACACAGCATAAGAAACTATAGTATTCACCTTAACAATAGAAACAAAAGTTAGAAGGGCTGGAACATGTAAACCAAATTTCGGGGTTAAGTAACTTTAAAAGTATTACCCTAAACCTGCACTAAAAATCGAACCAGCAAAACAAAACACATTCATAAATAAATTGGAGAAAAACAAAAATATCAAAAGGCCCCTTGTCCTCGGCCACATGAAGCACTTTTAAATGCCATAGAAACAAGTAAAGTTTGGTACTCTGCGATTAAAGGATACAAAGAAATAAGATTATATATAACTAAGAACCAGAAATAAATTTCAAAACGCGAAATTGTATAACTTTTCAATTTAATTTTGAGAACAAATCTCAATTTAGGGCATTTGAGGAAAAATCCTAACAATCAATTTAAGAAGGGGATAGAGAAAATAGAGAAAAAAGACAGCGAAAAAAAAAGAGTTGGAGCGAGAGCAACAGAAAACTTACTTTAACTGATACGACGATCTGCCAGGCGGAACGAGAGCGAGAGCAGGGGAGAGGACGAGTATTTGCTGAAAGAAGGGGAAATAAAAGAGTAAATAAATTTTATTTTTATAAATTATTATAAACAATAAAAAAATAAAATCATACTTCTGCCAAATTTTACAAGCGGCAAATCTCCCTCCTCTATTGGAATGGAAATTGCCTTAAAACTGTACTTATTTTATTCTATTAAATTATGTTTTTTCTAGAATCTTAAATTGCACTATTTGACAACATGCCTATGTACATTGTTATATTTAATTTATTTTACAACGTAATTAACTATATTGTCATAATTAATGTATTCTACAATATTCTTAAGAATGTTGTAGTATATAAATTAAAACATGTAACATTTACAAGATACTTACGCATCTTGTAGTATGTGATGTTAACAACATGCAAAAGATGTATGTTGTGATATATAATATTTTGAGACTAACAACAACATACGTTTCAAGCATCTTGTAAAATATGTCATACAACAACATGCTTTTACAGCACGTTGTTAAATTCAAGTTGTTGAAAATCATTTTTCTTGTAGTGACAACAATATATTAAAGAGGTAGTTAGATTGCATGGAGTGCCAGTGTCAATAGTGTCTGATAGAGATCCGAAGTTTACTTCTGCATTTTGGAAGAGTTTGCACAATGCCATGGGGACGAAGCTTGCATTTAGTACAGCATTTCATCCACAGACCGATGGACAATCCGAGAGAGTTATTCAAATACTTGAGGATATGTTAAGAGCTTGTGTTCTAGATTTGAGAGGGAGCTGGGATGAAAAGCTTCCATTGATAGAGTTCACTTACAATAACAGCTATCAATCCACAATTGGAATGGCACCTTATGAAGCACTATATGGGAGAAAATGTAGATCTCCAGTTCATTGGGATGAAGTTGGCGAAAGAAGTCTACTTGGGCCAGAGATGGTGCAACATACAGCTGAGACGGTACAAAAGATAAGGGAAAGAATGAAGACGGCACAGAGTAGACAGAAAAGTTATGCAGATAAACGAAGAAGAGATCTAGAGTTTACGGTTGGCGACCATGTATTTTTGAAAGTGGCTCCATTGAAAGGCATCCTGAGATTTGGAAAGAAAGGAAAACTTAGTCCGAGATATGTTGGTCCGTTTGAAATCCTTGAAAGAGTTGGTGATAGAGCATATAGAGTAGCCTTACCTCCTTCATTATCTGGTGTTCACAATGTTTTCCATGTGTCTATGTTGAAGAAGTACATTTCAAATCCCTCTCATGTGTTGAGTTATGAACCGTTGGAGTTTTCTGCAGATTTGTCTTATGAGGCGAAACCACTTCAAATTATTGATCAAAAAGTCAAGGAGCTGAGAAATAAAAAGATTCCATTAGTTAAGGTATTGTGGAGAAATCAATCTATTGAAGAAGCCACGTGGGAAAGAGAGGAAGAAATGCATAGCAAATATCCAGAACTGTTCGGTACGTCAAATTTCGAGGGCGAAATTTTATAAGGAGGGAAGGATTGTAATGCCCAATCATCCGTACATGGCCAATAATAAGCATATTGCATCAATGCATGTAGTTATAATTCATTATTCATGATGCATGATCACGACTACTTGTTACACATGTGCCTTAATTGTGTTTTAATACGTGATCGAATACTTTTCTTAAAATGTGCTGATACATGATACATGTTATTGAACTCCTATTTTATGATTTAACATGAGACTTAAGTGATTTATTGTAGTTAGAAGCTCAGTTTCTCGGTTAAGAAGGGATCAATGTGCTAAACGCTGATATATTTGTCTTAATTGCAGTTCTGCATTTTAATTACATTTTAATATGATTAATTACATATGTAATTACTTGAAGTAACTCATATTAGACTAAAACCAAAAGTATGCAAAAGGGTGCAATTTGATTGGTTGGTTGACTAGGTTGCACAAGACCATTCTAAAATTGTTTACACTTGATTATAATGAGTAAGCATCAGCCCCCTATCTCACGTCAAGCTATAAAAACGTGGAGGAACCACAAGAATCCAGCAAATACAAGCCTTCCAATCACCACCCTCCATTTGGCCTTGTTGGGAATGGGTAGATAAGTGAAGACTTTGAGTTTTGGTCTTCATTTTCACTTGTCTTCTTCCAAAAACGACCAGACCTATTCACTTAAGCTTCTCTTCTTATTTCTTCACTTTCATATTCACATAAGAGAATATCAAACCCTAAGAACTCATAGAAGTATAGCTAGAACAAGTTCTTCACCTTTTCTAGCTGAAAATCCTACGTTTTGAAGTTTGAATTCATCTATAATCAAGGACTCTAGCACAACCTATATGAGACTGATCTTTTCACTTCATAGACCATATTGGACTTGAGGTAAGTTGAAGCTTTCATTTGTTCATCGTAAGAACCTAATTATGTGTGTTTTAATGTGACTTTTGCTATGTGTTCTCCATGATGTTTGAATGATTGATGAGTCATAGTGATATGAAAGAATATGTTTTGAAAATGGGAGTATGGTACTTGATTGATGGTCGAGTAGGCAAGGGACGCGGGAGGAACCGGCGGACCCAACACATGGTGGCAAATACCTGAGGTCGAAAGACCAGTATGGAAAACCCACAATTAATGAAATGAAATACGGCTAATACCTGAGGTCGAAAGGCCGGTATGGAAACCCCCGTATTATCTATGGCCAAATATGATGAACAGGTTCCAAAAACGAAAGCCTATTGCTATCAGTCAAGTACCACACTTCAAGGGTACCCGATAAAGAGAAGGATTTCAAAGAAAAGGATCATGAATGAAGTTATATGTGATATTGTACTTATTGAATGAATAATGTGTTATGTGATATATCGCTATTACATCAGTTTCAACTTGCTGAGCCATTAGCTCATTAGGTTCTTATGATGCAGGTAATGATGTACATATTTAGAAGTTGACCTAGCCAAAAGCGGCCAGTCAGAGATTTGTTCATATGCCATGCTTCGAGCCATTTTTGTAGCCGAGCTAGAAACTCTGATTTAATTTTGTTAGCCGCTCTATTATGGTTTTTGTACAATGTAATTTTGTAAACATTAAATATTTATATACGTATATGTACAGATTTTGAGAAAGCACAAAGTTTGATTTCTTTTCAAAGCATATAACTTATTTTTGTATTAAAACCATAATATTTAAGTGTATATAAAAAGGTTAGCATCCCTAACTTAATGGTGGTGATCCGATTGGATTCTGCTGTTAGGTTGTGGGGCGTTACGGCGTATCTTTTGTAGCGAGTGTTTTTGTGCACGTTTTTTGATGCGCATTCATGTCCTCGAACCGTAGCACGTATTTTCATGATCGCTTTTGGAATCCAATTTTGACCATGTTCGAGTCCGAATTGGGAAATTTGACATAAGACAGGAATTGTAGCCAGCTAAAATAGCTTTCTAATGCCGCCGGAACCAGTTGATTTGGCGTCCGGATGAGAAAGTTATGCTCGACTTCGTGGACACTACCGAAGATGTTGAGGGATCCTCTCTTCTAATTTGATTTTATTTTCCTAATTGCAACTCTTTTCTTACTCTTTATCATTTTTGCTTCATGGACACCTAATTATCAATTTGTACCTATAGAATACTAAATCCACCAATTAAAACAGAAATATAAATTAATCCATAAAAAAATCCACGTAAACGTAAACGTTGAGTGTTATTTCTACACTCCACTGTATCTTTTGTATCTTGTGTTTTTGCGGTTGTTTGGTTATGCGTATTTAAAGTCCTAGTGTTGTATTTCGTGTTTTTAAGAACGTTGTTGCGAATGCACTTTTGCGCATGTTTTTTTACATGTACGTTTGTGCATGTCCATTTGAGCGAGTGTGTTCTTGCATGTTTGTTGATTTGTATTAATGTCCTAGGATTGTAGTTTGTGTTTTCATGATCCTTTTTGCGAATGCACTTTCGCGTGAGTACTTTTGTGCATGCTTTTGTACTTTTACTTATGTGCGTATCTTTTGTAGCGAGTGTTTTTGTGCACGTTTTTTGATGCGCATTCATGTCCTCGAACCGTAGCACGTATTTTCATGATCGCTTTTGGAATCCAATTTTGACCATGTTCGAGTCCGAATTTGGAAATTTGACATTACACAGGAATTGTAGCCAGCTAAAATAGCTTTCTAATGCCGCCGGAACCAGTTGATTTGGAGTCCGGATGAGAAAGTTATGCTCGACTTCGTGGACACTACCGAAGATGTTGAGGGATCCTCTCTTCTAATTTGATTTTATTTTCCTAATTGCAACTCTTTTCTTACTCTTTATCATTTTTGCTTCATGGACACCTAATTATCAATTTGTACCTATAGAATACTAAATCCACCAATTAAAACAGAAATATAAATTAATCCATAAAAAAATCCACGTAAACGTAAACGTTGAGTGTTATTTCTACACTCCACTGTATCTTTTGTGTCTTGTGTTTTTGCGGTTGCTTGGTTATGCGTATTAAAGTCCTAGTGTTGTATTTCGTGTTTTTAAGAACGTTGTTGCGAATGCACTTTTGCGCATGTTTTTTTACATGTACGTTTGTGCATGTCCATTTGAGCGAGTGTGTTCTTGCATGTTTGTTGATTTTTATTAATGTCCTAGGATTGTAGTTTGTGTTTTCATGATCCTTTTTGCGAATGCACTTTCGCGTGAGTACTTTTGTGCATGCTTTTGTACTTTTACTTATGTGCGTATCTTTTGTAGCGAGTGTTTTTGTTCACGTTTTTTGATGCGCATTCATGTCCTCGAACCGTAGCACGTATTTTCATGATCGCTTTTGGAATCCAATTTTGACCATGTTCGAGTCCGAATTTGGAAATTTGACTTTAGACAGGAATTGTAGCCAGCTAAAATAGCTTTCTAATGCAGCCGAAACCAGTTGATTTGGAGTCCGGATGAGAAAGTTATGCTCGACTTCGTGGACACTACCGAAGATGTTGAGGGATCCTCTCTTCTAATTTGATTTTATTTTCCTAATTGCAACTCTTTTCTTACTCTTTATCATTTTTGCTTCATGGACACCTAATTATCAATTTGTACGTATAGAATACTAAATCCACCAATTAAAACAGAAATATAAATTAATCCATAAAAAAATCCACGTAAACGTAAACGTTGAGTGTTATTTCTACACTCCACTGTATCTTTTGTATCTTGTGTTTTTGCGGTTGCTTGGTTATGCGTATTTAAAGTCCTAGTGTTGTATTTCGTGTTTTTAAGAACGTTGTTGCGAATGCACTTTTGCGCATGTTTTTTTACATGTACGTTTGTGCATGTCTATTTGAGCGAGTGTGTTCTTGCATGTTTGTTGATTTGTATTAATGTCCTAGGATTGTAGTTTGTGTTTTCATGATCCTTTTTGCGAATGCACTTTCGCGTGAGTACTTTTGTGCATGCTTTTGTACTTTTACTTATGTGCGTATCTTTTGTAGCGAGTGTTTTTGTGCACGTTTTTTTATGCGCATTCATGTCCTCGAACCGTAGCACTTATTTTCATGATCGCTTTTGGAATCCAATTTTGACCATGTTCGAGTCCGAATTTGGAAATTTGACATTAGACATGAATTGTAGCCAGCTAAAATAGCTTTCTAATGCCGCCGGAACCAGTTGATTTGGAGTCCGGATGAGAAAGTTATGCTCGACTTCGTGGACACTACCGAAGATGTTGAGGGATCCTCTCTTCTAATTTGATTTTATTTTCCTAATTGCAACTCTTTTCTTACTCTTTATCATTTTTGCTTCATGGACACCTAATTATCAATTTGTACCTATAGAATACTAAATCCACCAATTAAAACAGAAATATAAATTAATCCATAAAAAAATCCACGTAAACGTAAACGTTGAGTGTTATTTCTACACTCCACTGTATCTTTTGTATCTTGTGTTTTTGCGGTTGTTTGGTTATGCGTATTTAAAGTCCTAGTGTTGTATTTCGTGTTTTTAAGAACGTTGTTGCGAATGCACTTTTGCGCATGTTTTTTTACATGTACGTTTGTGCATGTCCATTTGAGCGAGTGTGTTCTTGCATGTTTGTTGATTTGTATTAATGTCCTAGGATTGTAGTTTGTGTTTTCATGATCCTTTTTGCGAATGCACTTTCGCGTGAGTACTTTTGTGCATGCTTTTGTACTTTTACTTATGTGCGTATCTTTTGTAGCGAGTGTTTTTGTGCACGTTTTTTGATGCGCATTCATGTCCTCGAACCGTAGCACGTATTTTCATGATCGCTTTTGGAATCCAATTTTGACCATGTTCGAGTCCGAATTTGGAAATTTGACATTCGACAGGAATTGTAGCCAGCTAAAATAGCTTTCTAATGCCGCCGGAACCAGTTGATTTGGAGTCCGGATGAGAAAGTTATGCTCGACTTCGTGGACACTACCGAAGATGTTGAGGGATCCTCTCTTCTAATTTGATTTTATTTTCCTAATTGCAACTCTTTTCTTACTCTTTATCATTTTTGCTTCATGGACACCTAATTATCAATTTGTACGTATAGAATACTAAATCTACCAATTAAAACAGAAATATAAATTAATCCATAAAAAAATCCACGTAAACGTAAACGTTGAGTGTTATTTCTACACTCCACTGTATCTTTTGTATCTTGTGTTTTTGCGGTTGCTTGGTTATGCGTATTTAAAGTCCTAGTGTTGTATTTCGTGTTTTTAAGAACGTTGTTGCGAATGCACTTTTGCGCATGTTTTTTTACATGTACGTTTGTGCATGTCCATTTGAGCGAGTGTGTTCTTGCATGTTTGTTGATTTGTATTAATGTCCTAGGATTGTAGTTTGTGTTTTCATGATCCTTTTTGCGAATGCACTTTCGCGTGAGTACTTTTGTGCATGCTTTTGTACTTTTACTTATGTGCGTATCTTTTGTAGCGAGTGTTTTTGTGCACGTTTTTTGATGCGCATTCATGTCCTCGAACCGTAGCACGTATTTTCATGATCGCTTTTGGAATCCAATTTTGACCATGTTCGAGTCCGAATTTGGAAATTTGACATTAGACAGGAATTGTAGCCAGCTAAAATAGCTTTCTAATGCCGCCGGAACCAGTTGATTTGGAGTCCGGATGAGAAAGTTATGCTCGACTTCGTGTCTTCTAATTTGATTTTATTTTCCTAATTGCAACTCTTTTCTTACTCTTTATCATTTTTGCTTCATGGACACCTAATTATCAATTTGTACCTATAGAATACTAAATCCACCAGATTAAAAAAGAAATATCCACCAATTAAAACAGAAATATAAATTAATCCATAAAAAAATCCACGTAAACGTAAACGTTGAGTGTTATTTCTACACTCCACTGTATCTTTTGTATCTAGTGTTTTGCGGTTGTTTGGTTATGCGTATTAAAGTCCTAGTGTTGTATTTCGTGTTTTTAAGAACGTTGTTGCGAATGCACTTTTGCGCATGTTTTTTTACATGTACGTTTGTGCATGTCCATTTGAGCGAGTGTGTTCTTGCATGTTTGTTGATTTGTATTAAAGTCCTAGGATTGTAGTTTGTGTTTTCATGATCCTTTTTGCGAATGCACTTTCGCGTGAGTACTTTTGTGCATGCTTTTGTACTTTTACTTATGTGCGTATCTTTTGTAGCGAGTGTTTTTGTGCACGTTTTTTGATGCGCATTCATGTCCTCGAACCGTAGCACGTATTTTCATGATCGCTTTTGGAATCCAATTTTGACCATGTTCGAGTCCGAATTTGGAAATTTGACTTTAGACAGGAATTGTAGCCAGCTAAAATAGCTTTTTTATGCCGCCGGAACCAGTTGATTTGGAGTCCGGATGAGAAAGTTATGCTCGACTTCGTGGACACTACCGAAGATGTTGAGGGATCCTCTCTTCTAATTTGATTTTATTTTCCTAATTGCAACTCTTTTCTTACTCTTTATCATTTTTGCTTCATGGACACCTAATTATCAATTTGTACGTATAGAATACTAAATCTACCAATTAAAACAGAAATATAAATTAATCCATAAAAAAATCCACGTAAACGTAAACGTTGAGTGTTATTTCTACACTCCACTGTATCTTTTGTATCTTGTGTTTTTGCGGTTGCTTGGTTATGCGTATTTAAAGTCCTAGTGTTGTATTTCGTGTTTTTAAGAACGTTGTTGCGAATGCACTTTTGCGCATGTTTTTTTACATGTACGTTTGTGCATGTCCATTTGAGCGAGTGTGTTCTTGCATGTTTGTTGATTTGTATTAATGTCCTAGGATTGTAGTTTGTGTTTTCATGATCCTTTTTGCGAATGCACTTTCGCGTGAGTACTTTTGTGCATGCTTTTGTACTTTTACTTATGTGCGTATCTTTTGTAGCGAGTGTTTTTGTGCACGTTTTTTGATGCGCATTCATGTCCTCGAACCGTAGCACGTATTTTCATGATCGCTTTTGGAATCCAATTTTGACCATGTTCGAGTCCGAATTTGGAAATTTGACATTAGACAGGAATTGTAGCAAGCTAAAATAGCTTTCTAATGCCGCCGGAACCAGTTGATTTGGAGTCCGGATGAGAAAGTTATGCTCGACTTCGTGGACACTACCGAAGATGTTGAGGGATCCTCTCTTCTAATTTGATTTTATTTTCCTAATTGCAACTCTTTTCTTACTCTTTATCATTTTTGCTTCATGGACACCTAATTATCAATTTGTACCTATAGAATACTAAATCCACCAATTAAAACAGAAATATAAATTAATCCATAAAAAAATCCACGTAAACGTAAACGTTGAGTGTTATTTCTACACTCCACTGTATCTTTTGTGTCTTGTGTTTTTGCGGTTGCTTGGTTATGCGTATTAAAGTCCTAGTGTTGTATTTCGTGTTTTTAAGAACGTTGTTGCGAATGCACTTTTGCGCATGTTTTTTTACATGTACGTTTGTGCATGTCCATTTGAGCGAGTGTGTTCTTGCATGTTTGTTGATTTGTATTAAAGTCCTAGGATTGTAGTTTGTGTTTTCATGATCCTTTTTGCGAATGCACTTTCGCGTGAGTACTTTTGTGCATGCTTTTGTACTTTTACTTATGTGCGTATCTTTTGTAGCGAGTGTTTTTGTGCACGTTTTTTGATGCGCATTCATGTCCTCGAACCGTAGCACGTATTTTCATGATCGCTTTTGGAATCCAATTTTGACCATGTTCGAGTCCGAATTTGGAAATTTGACATTAGACAGGAATTGTAGCCAGCTAAAATAGCTTTCTAATGCCGCCGGAACCAGTTGATTTGGAGTCCGGATGAGAAAGTTATGCTCGACTTCGTGGACACTACCGAAGATGTTGAGGGATCCTCTCTTCTAATTTGATTTTATTTTCCTAATTGCAACTCTTTTCTTACTCTTTATCATTTTTGCTTCATGGACACCTAATTATCAATTTGTACGTATAAAATACTAAATCCACCAATTAAAACAGAAATATAAATTAATCCATAAAAAAATCCACGTAAACGTAAACGTTGAGTGTTATTTCTACACTCCACTGTATCTTTTGTATCTTGTGTTTTTGCGGTTGTTTGGTTATGCGTATTTACAGTCCTAGTGTTGTATTTCGTGTTTTTAAGAACGTTGTTGCGAATGCACTTTTGCGCATGCTTTTTTACATGTACGTTTGTGCATGTCCATTTGAGCGAGTGTGTTCTTGCATGTTTGTTGATTTGTATTAATGTCCTAGGATTGTAGTTTGTGTTTTCATGATCCTTTTTGCGAATGCACTTTCGCGTGAGTACTTTTGTGCATGCTTTTGTACTTTTACTTATGTGCGTATCTTTTGTAGCGAGTGTTTTGTGCACGTTTTTTGATGCGCATTCATGTCCTCGAACCGTAGCACGTATTTTCATGATCGCTTTTGGAATCCAATTTTGACCATGTTCGAGTCCGAATTTGGAAATTTGACATTAGACAGGAATTGTAGCCAGCTAAAATAGCTTTCTAATGCCGCCGGAACCAGTTGATTTGGAGTCCGGATGAGAAAGTTATGCTCGACTTCGTGGACACTACCGAAGATGTTGAGGGATCCTCTCTTCTAATTTGATTTTATTTTCTTAATTGCAACTCTTTTCTTACTCTTTATCATTTTTGCTTCATGGACACCTAATTATCAATTTGTACGTACAGAATACTAAATCCACCAACTAAAACAGAAATATAAATTAAACCATAAAAAAATCCACGTAAACGTAAACGTTGAGTGTTATTTCTACACTCCACTGTATCTTTTGTATCTTGTGTTTTTGCGGTTGTTTGGTTATGCGTATTTACAGTCCTAGTGTTGTATTTCGTGTTTTTAAGAACGTTGTTGCGAATGCACTTTTGCGCATGTTTTTTTACATGTACGTTTGTGCATATCCATTTGAGCGAGTGTGTTCTTGCATGTTTGTTGATTTGTATTAAAGTCCTAGGATTGTAGTTTGTGTTTTCATGATCCTTTTTGCGAATGCACTTTCGCGTGAGTACTTTTGTGCATGCTTTTGTACTTTTACTTATGTGCGTATCTTTTGTAGCGAGTGTTTTTGTGCACGTTTTTTTATGCGCATTCATGTCCTCGAACCGTAGCACGTATTTTCATGATCGCTTTTGGAATCCAATTTTGACCATGTTCGAGTCCGAATTTGGAAATTTGACATTAGACAGGAATTGTAGCCAGCTAAAATAGATTTCTAATGCCGCGGGAACCAGTTGATTTGGAGTCTGGATGAGAAAGTTATGCTCGACTTCGTGGACACTACCGAAGATGTTGAGGGATCCTCTCTTCTAATTTGATTTATTTTCCTAATTGCAACTCTTGTCTTACTCTTTATCATTTCTGCTTCATGGACACCTAATTATCAATTTGTACCTATAGAATACTAAATCCACCAATTAAAACAGAAATATAAATTAACCCATAAAAAAATCCACGTAAACGTAAACGTTGAGTGTTATTTCTACACTCCACTATATCTTTTGTATCTTGTGTTTTTGCGGTTGTTTGGTTATGCGTATTTAAAGTCCTAGTGTTGTATTTCGTGTTTTTAAGAACGTTGTTGCGAATGCACTTTTGCGCATGTTTTTTTACATGTACGTTTGTGCATGTCCATTTGAGCGAGTGTGTTCTTGCATGTTAGTTGATTTGTATTAATGTCCTAGGATTGTAGTTTGTGTTTTCATGATCCTTTTTGCGAATGCACTTTCGCGTGAGTACTTTTGTGCATGCTTTTGTACTTTTACTTATGTGCGTATCTTTTGTCGCGAGTGTTTTTGTGCACGTTTTTTGATGCGCATTCATGTCCTCGAACCGTAGCACGTATTTTCATGATCGCTTTTGGAATCCAATTTTGACCATGTTCGAGTCCGAATTTGGAAATTTGACATTAGACAGGAATTGTAGCCAGCTAAAATAGCTTTCTAATGCCGCCGGAACCAGTTGATTTGGAGTCCGGATGAGAAAGTTATGCTCGACTTCGTGGACACTACCGAAGATGTTGAGGGATCCTCTCTTCTAATTTGATTTTATTTTCTTAATTGCAACTCTTTTCTTACTCTTTATCATTTTTGCTTCATGGACACCTAATTATCAATTTGTACGTACAGAATACTAAATCCACCAACTAAAACAGAAATATAAATTAAACCATAAAAAAATCCACGTAAACGTAAACGTTGAGTGTTATTTCTACACTCCACTGTATCTTTTGTATCTTGTGTTTTTGCGGTTGTTTGGTTATGCGTATTTACAGTCCTAGTGTTGTATTTCGTGTTTTTAAGAACGTTGTTGCGAATGCACTTTTGCGCATGTTTTTTTACATGTACGTTTGTGCATATCCATTTGAGCGAGTGTGTTCTTGCATGTTTGTTGATTTGTATTAAAGTCCTAGGATTGTAGATTGTGTTTTCATGATCATTTTTGTGAATGCACTTTCGCGTGAGTACTTTTGTGCAAGCTTTTGTACTTTTAATTATGTGAGTATCTTTTGTAGCGAGTGTTTTTGTGCACGTTTTATGAAGCGCATTCATGTCCTCGAATAGAAGCACGTATATACATGATAGATATAGGAATCCAATTTTGACTCATGTTTCGAGTCACCGAATTTGGAGAATTTGACATTAGACAGGAATTGTAGCCAGCTAAAATAGATTTCTAATGCCGCCGGAACCAGTTGATTTGGAGTCCGGATGAGAAAGTTATGCTCGACTTCGTGGACACTACCGAAGATGTTGAGGGATCCTCTCTTCTAATTTGATTTTATTTTCCTAATTGCAACTCTTTTCTTACTCTTTATCATTTTTGCTTCATGGACACCTAATTATCAATTTGTACGTATAGAATACTAAATCCACCAATTAAAACAGAAATATAAATTAATCCATAAAAAAATCCACGTAAACGTAAACGTTGAGTGTTATTTCTACACTCCACTGTATCTTTTGTATCTTGTGTTTTTGCGGTTGCTTGGTTATGCGTATTTAAAGTCCTAGTGTTGTATTTCGTGTTTTTAAGAACGTTGTTGCGAATGCACTTTTGCGCATGTTTTTTTACATGTACGTTTGTGCATGTCCATTTGAGCGAGTGTGTTCTTGCATGTTTGTTGATTTGTATTAAAGTCCTAGGATTGTAGTTTGTGTTTTCATGATCCTTTTTGCGAATGCACTTTCGCGTGAGTACTTTTGTGCATGCTTTTGTACTTTTACTTATGTGCGTATCTTTTGTAGCGAGTGTTTTTGTGCACGTTTTTTGATGCGCATTCATGTCCTCGAACCGTAGCACGTATTTTCATGATCGCTTTTGGAATCCAATTTTGACCATGTTCGAGTCCGAATTTGGAAATTTGACATTAGACAGGAATTGTAGCCGGCTAAAATAGCTTTCTAATGCCGCCGGAACCAGTTGATTTGGAGTCCGGATGAGAAAGTTATGCTCGACTTCGTGGACACTACCGAAGATGTTGAGGGATCCTCTCTTCTAATTTGATTTTATTTTCCTAATTGCAACTCTTTTCTCACTCTTTATCATTTTTGCTTCATGGACACCTAATTATCAATTTGTACCTATAGAACACTAAATCCACCAATTAAAACAGAAATATAAATTAATCCATAAAAAAATCCACGTAAACGTAAACGTTGAGTGTTATTTCTACACTCCACTGTATCTTTTGTATCTTGTGTTTTTGCGGTTGTTTGGTTATGCGTATTTAAAGTCCTAGTGTTGTATTTCGTGTTTCTAAGAACGTTGTTGCGAATGCAATTTTGCGCATGTTTTTTTACATGTACGTTTGTGCATGTCCATTTGAGCGAGTGTGTTCTTGCATGTAAGGTGCTTTGTATTAATGTCCTAGGATTGTAGTTTGTGTTTAAAGGGTCCTTTTTGCGAATA
>NW_012194761.1:6137-20361 GCF_000504015.1 Erythranthe guttata
TGAGTGACTAAGTGCCGTTGAATGTTGAGCTTGCGAATGCCTAAGAATTGTCATCATAATTGCAAGTTCTGAAAACGCGAAATTGAGCCATTGATCTATGTAATGAGATGTATAGTTGAGTTTTGTGCTCATAAATTGATTTTACTTGAGGACAAGCAAAAGTTCAAGTTTGGGGGTGTGTTAAGTGTATATTTTTACACTTAATTGTACCTTTTAATTGGGGCTTTTGGGTGTGTTTTAACGATAATTGGTGCTTAAAATGGTTATTATTTGTATTTTAGGTACAAATTGAAGAATTGGAAACTTATGGGGCAAAAACTGCAATTTCGGGGAAAAAGTGGGCCAAAAGTAAAAGAATCAAAACTCTGAAGAATTAAAGACCGGACGGCCGTCCGGATTCCAGGGCTATTTCTCGCACGGGCGTCCGGATTCACGAGGTGGCGCAGTGAAGGAAGTTTAATTACACAAGGAAACCGCCCTCTTATATTTTTGCACCCTATTTAAAGGCCAAAAAGCACACAATTAGGAATCGGTCTTTTTACACGCATTCTAGGAGCAAGAGAACGGAGCAACGAAGACGAAGACTTGACGATTCTTCATCATAGTTCTCCCTTTACTTTTGTTCATAACTTTTATGAATTTTCGTATTTTTATTATGCTTTTCGTAGAGAACATGAGTAGCTAAGTTTTTATTCTAGGATTTGTTGGAACCCTATGTGGTGATTCGAACCTATTTTTCTAATATTATGCAAGTTTAAATTCATTGATTATTTCTCCTATTTGATCTTATTTAGCGCATGAAAGTAGCTAATTTATGTTGCTATATGTTATTGTTAGAAATGATTGACAGATCGTTTTAATAATTAGAACAAGGATAGGAGAGCCTTCGAGTAGTTTTCACCGGATGAGTGTGTTAATTGCATGTGTTATCGTAGACATACAGATAATACCTTAGGTAGCCGTTTTCGAGACTTGTTATTTAATGCTTTATTCATATTAGGTTTGCATAGACATATAGTGAATCGTTATGAATAATAGACTTATAATACACGCGACAGCGGGTTATGAGTAATTTCGTGTCTCGGGTTAATAATCAGGAATTGTAACTTGCATGATAGAGGTTTAATTGGGTGAAGAATTATCGCATAGGGGGAAGATAAAATCCTAGATCCGTTTTTATATTGATATTTTCTCGTGATTATTTGTTTTCTTAACTAGTTTAATTGTTTAATTGATTTAAATTGACAACCTTGCGTAGGCTGGATAAAAATCATAATTGTTAGAATTTGGTACTTAGGATTAGGTAATTTGAGTATTCCCTGTGGGATCGACATCCGACTCTCATGATCGAGTCCACTTTTACTACTTGTTTGCGATACGTGCACTTGCTTGTTAGGTATTTCACACCAACAAGCCATTAAAAAGAAGAAACAGGGAAAAAAAAGAAAAAAAGAAGCAAAAGTAAATCACATCTTCTTCCTCTCCGTCGGCCCACCTCCAAGTTCAGCACCGGCGCTGTCTCGCACCACCGCCATCCCCCGCCTCCTTCAAATCCGTTCCCACTACACCGCCTTCCACCCACTCCTTCAAATTCAATCCCACTACATCTCCTTCTACCCATTCCTTCAAATTCGTTCCCACTACCACGCTGCTGCCGGTCTTGCACCACCCATTTCTTAGTGATAGAGAGATAGTTGTGTATAGTTGAAGAATCAAGAATGAAAAAGATTACTTGTGACGAATCTGTGTGAGAGAGACCGAGACGAGATCGAGATCGATATCTCTCCGCCGCTGAAATATAGATCCGCCGCCGCCGCCGCTTGTATATATTTCTTTTTGTTGTGTATTTATATCTACCATTTTCACCGTTGTTGTGGTGGTGGATCTGAAGAAGATGGTTGTGGTGGTGGTGTAGCAGGACAACACAGGTTGAGCCGGTGACGGTGGGCGGGTGGGTGGATGGAAAGGGAAGAAGACGTTTTTTTTAAGGGGAAATGGCAAATAGGCTCATGACAAGGGCACTTAATTAAAAGAGGGACATCCAACTTTTTTGTCTTTTAAATAACTCCAGCTCATTCAAACTTATTTGCAAATAAGGAATATCCTTTTATATATACCAAAATTACCCAAATTCATTGAAACTCAATTCAACTTTACTTTCATGATTTACACCCTAATTTAGCCAAATTTCATCAATTAACTAATTTTAACCCCAATTTTGACCCGTCACCACCGGAGACCGCCGGTCTCCGACGTTGACTTTTTTTTTTTTTTGTTTTTTTGAAAAACTTTTTTTTCCCTGAAATTTTTTTCCGGTCGGTCAACTGCCGTTGACCGCCGGGTCTCCGGCGTTGACTTTTTTTTTATTTTTTTTTTATAATTTTGTTTTTTCTTAAAAAAATATTTTAATTAATATAACTGTCTTGGCTGCTAAATTACTGTCTCCGGCAGTTATTTAACTGTCGGAGATAGTAATTTAACTGTTAATTGACCTTTTTTTTTTCTTCAAAAATATTTTAATTAATATTACTGTCTTTGCTGCTAAATTACTGTCTTCAGCAGTTATTTAACTGTCGGAGACAGTAATTTAACTGTTAATTGGTTTTTTTTTAAAATATTTTAATTAATATTACGGTATTCGTTACTAAATTACTGCCTTCAGCAGTTATTTAACTGTCGGAGACAGTAATTTAACTGTTAATTGACTTTTTTTATTTTTTAAAAAAATATTTTAAATTAATATTACTGTATTTGTTGCTAAATTACTGTCTCCAGCAGTTATTTAACTGTCGGAGACAGTAATTTAACTGTTAATTGATTTATTTAATTTTTGAAATTTTTTTCTTAAAAAAAACTATTTTAATTAATATTACTGCATTGGCTGCTAAATTACTGTCTCCAACAGTAATTTAACTGTCTTAGACAATAATATTAATAATATTACTGTTCGGGAAAATAATATTCATAATATTACTGTCCCAAACAGTAATATTACTATATGAGACAATAATTTAATAGCCAAGACAGTAATATTAATTAAAATATTGTTTCTAAGAAAAAAAATTCAAAATTAAAAAAAAAAAAAATAAACATCGGAGACCGGCGGTCAACCACCGGTCAACAGTGGTTGACCGGCCGGAAAAAAAAATTCAGGGAAAAAGAAAGTTTTCAAAAAAAAAAAAAAAAAAGTCAACGCCGGAGACCGGCGGTCAAAGCCGGAATCTGGCCGGAAAAAAGAATTTAAGAAAAAAAATTATTTTCTGAGAAAAAAAATATTTTGGGGGTTAATGTGACATATTTGTTTAAATCCGGGGTCAATGTGTGATATTAAGAAAGTTAGAGCATAATGGATGGAATTGATAAAAATTATATTATGGAGGGTATTTTAGACTAAAGACATGGGGATGGATTTAATTGAGAGACTGTTTTTTTTTTCTACCAAAGTGCGTCTAAGTCCAATGTGATGGACTTTTTTGCCATTCACCCTTTTTTTAAATGATTATTATTATTTATTATAAAATGTAACATAAACAATTACAAAATATATAAAAACACTATAAAAAATGCATATAAGAATTTAATATTACAATATATATTTAATTCTTGTTTATGTATTTTTTTTATTCTTAATAATTAAATTAATTTGGTGTATTATACAAATTTAAAGAGATTCAAAAATTTGGTGTATTATACTTTACTAATTGCTAAAAAAACCCTTAGGGCATTTTTGTTTATTCACCATTACTCAAAGCCTAAAATAAAAAAGGGTGCAGTGTGTTTCGAAAATATTAACAGAGGGGGGAGTTAGTAAGTTTTTTTTATCACAGGGGAGTATTTGACAATTAGAGATTACACAGGGGTGGTATTTGCAATAAGCTCTTTTTTAACATAGTACAAAACTATTGTCGCTACAAATCAGCCGTAATTGATCATAATAAGAAATGTATAGGTAATCCCTAATCACGACTAAATAAATGGGATTATTAGCAAGACCCCCTCATCTATAGGAAAAGTGGTTAAGAAAACACCTCCTTCTAAAAATAATTCGAGAAAACTCCCTTACCTAATATTCCACCAAAATCCTATTTTTATAATTCCAAAAATACCCTTAATTTCAAATCCTTAATCTCATTTTCATTTATCCCATATTCTTTCCGATTCAGATATAAATTTACCCATACATGAGGATCTGCTTTATTCCTATATCCCTTTGCGTGGTCTTTTCATTGTTTTCTTTTGAATTCACATAAAAAAAATTGAAGCTATTTTCGTCGTTTGTTTCATTTATGGTTGTCAACTTATTAAACTCTTATATTTATGCACTTTTAATCTGAATGGTTTGCTGAAAAAGTTAGATTCGGTTATGGAGGAGTTCAGTGCGTTCATGGTGGAGAAGGCGGCGGCGGCAGTGCAACAAGGGTGGTGTGGGGCGGTGGTTAAGAAGGTTTCTCCAGCGGATATGGAGAATAAAAAGGTGGAAGTTGGAGAATATGGATGCCGCTCCACGATCGCTTCGAACATGGAGGATTACAGTAGGAGCGTAACGAGGATGATAGTTGCTGGTTCGGGGCAGGTGATTAGAGGGATATTGTGGTGTGGTGACGTCACTCTTGATAGGCTGAAATGGGGTGGTGATGGTGTGGTGTGACGGCGGCGTGGTGACCACGAAGAGCAGATCTAGGGTTTTTGATAGATCAGGCGAAAGACGGTGCGGGTAAAGAAATTCGCGCAAGCTGGACCCTTAATCGACTATATGTTTTTTTGGTAGTCGATTAAGCTTGATTAAGGTTGATCGACTATGTTATGACAGTCGATTAAGGTTGATCGACTCCATTTTTTTATTTTTATTTTGGATTTTTTGTTTATTGATTCCAAGTGTATAAAAATCAATTATAATTTTTGTATATTTTTTGTTTTTGTAAACTATAGTTGATTTTGCATTTTTTTCGCAATTGTGATTTGTTATGTTTAGTAGCAGATTCTTAATCGACTATGCTTCATAATAGTCGATTAATATACCTGATATAGAAAAAAAAATTAAAAAACAAAAAAAAAAATTTAAAAATTAAAGATTTTCCTTAATCGACCATGAAGCATAGTCGATTAAGGCTAATCGACTATGCTTCGTAGTCGATTAAAAAAACGGAAAAAAAAAAAATTCACTGAACGCGTGACCCAGTGATAATGAGGCGGGCGGGGGCAAAGTAAGAAAACATAATGGATCAAAATGGCTGTGGGCTTTTCTTAAATGGACTAAAATATTTTGGACCTCTCTCCATTAAAAAAAGTACTGAGGGGGTTTCCTCAAATATGCCATAAATAAATAGATAATTATAGAATAGAAAAAATAAAATAAAATATGATAAAAATAAATTAAACTTAACAAAATCGGACAAATTGCATGAAACAGCTTCTATAAAAACTACCAAAAAAGAAGAAAAAATAGAGAAAACTACCCAATTTTGAAATAAGTAAAATTGTCTAGGGAGTTGTACGGGGTGTGTGCAGTTAATCTGGTATAGGGTTGTAACTTGTAAGCGATGAGCATAAAATATCCAGTTATAAATAAAAAATGTACAGTTCATTGAGTCAAAAAAAAGAGTATATTCACTGCATTAAAATCCAAAGTACTTCTTTTTTTTGATAAGAATCCAAAGTACTTCTCTTTAACGGTTTTGCAAAATAATATGATGTCGAAGAACCGCTAGGGGAAGTCAAAGAAATCTGCAGGCTTTTTCTGAAATATGATGTCGTTCAATATGCTTTTTTCCCTTCAAAAGTTTGGCACGAGGTTGTTAACTTGTTTGAAACAAACACGAAGATGAGAACGAACTCAAAGAAATCTGCAATCAATAAGCATTAATTGTTTAGCTACTAAGAGGTATAAATACGAAACAAATGCTGGCAGAAGAATACGACTATAGAAATGAAACATCAAACTCAAATAGAAAAGTTGGTTTAAACCACCGACAAAATACAAAGTGGAGGCATCCAACAAAACTGCAAAATCCATGAACTCAATGCTTATCTCCATATATAATCCCATTTACCAATTGAAGAAAAACAAAAAGCGAAAAGAACAGGCCGATAAAAAAACGTAGTGTTACTATTCAATAAACGATCGGGAACCAACGACTTATCCAATAATGAACATCATCTCAGAAATAAATATGAGGACAACAACGATATTTCAATGAAAGAAAGCTGCTATGGAACTTCGCAAACTTTGATACAAATTTGAAGTCGCGAAAGTAATTAGAACTTCACAAACTCTTTGGAGGAAGAAGAAGGAACATACGGTGGAAATTTTTTGTGTTTTAACAAACCTGCAAGAAAGCAAAATACATTCCACAAACTTTAAACCACTATAAACAACATAAAATTTGAATATGTTAAAAAAATGGCTACTATGGGAGATTCTAAGCAAAGAATATATACCAATTCTATGTCTGTTGTTATTGGTCGATGAAAGGGGAAATAAAAAAAATTAAGAAATCATAACTCGATCCATAAAATAAACACATACGAATTCCGGAAACCTTTGAGGACCGTCACATATAATTTAATTTGATCAGCACCAACAAAAACATGCGAAAAAGCAAAACACAAACCATATGTTCTGAGCAAACTTAAACAAAATATGTATCTGATATGCCTATTGGCCCAGTCCAATAGCCCACATTTACTGGACCACAGGCCCAACTTAATAGTTATTTCTACAGAGGCCCAATCAAATCCAAATAAGGTTGAGCCCGATAAATTGTCTCGACCCAATCAATAAAGTATAAATAGAACTTAAATTCATTTAATGAAGGTACGCATTTTATTATTCAATCACTCCCTCTACAAAAATTCTCTCAGCTATTATTGATTATCCGTACGTCTGACTTGAGCGTCGGAGGGGTTTCCGCCGGATCAACCCCCGACTGAGATTACGTGTTATTTGTTCGCAGGATCCTTGAGTAAATTAAAGTTTTCAGGACTATCTAGCTCGTGAGCACGTGACCTACTTTGCTCTCCCAGCTTCAACACTCCAGGTGATTTATTTCTTACATCATCATTTTGGCGCCGTCTGTGGGAATGCAAACCAGATCACGTAGCCAGCAAGATCCTCCTGAGTCCACTCGGAGAGAGAATGACACAGGTAACAACCTCCCAGTTCGAGGAGGCTCTGGCTTGCCACCTCCTCCACGTGCTCCGGATCCACCACGCGAGGTTCAGGTGATTCCCCCTCGGGACCCACCACTCGCCGATCCTCCACTACAGGCTCCACCTCTACCTGCTTCCCGAACGGTTCAAATAACCGAGGAGGCACTCCAACGAATGATAACAAAAGCTTCCACTCGCACAGCCACTGATGCGGTAGCGCAATACATTGCCACGATGGCAGCAAACGCTCCCCCGCGATCCCAGCTAATGCTCCACCCGCAATGCCATCCAGGGCACATCAACCAGCCCAGAATAATGACGATCGGATAAGTGTATCCTCATCCACCTCTGATCCACGATCCCGGATGCAGCTATCTACCAATCACAGGGAGCCACAACCCAGACAGCAACGCCACCATTCACTCCAATGGGGTGATGCGTCTCCACGAAGAGCTCATATCTTTAATGAAGGGGAAGACGAGATAAATAGTAGAGTATCTCGTCAAAACCAATTCCCCAGATTGAACAACCCAATTGACGGAAGAGCGCCAGTCCCAACAAGGCGCAGTCCTTTCACCCTAAACATCCTCAACGAGGTATTGCCTCAAGGAGTGAAAGTATCAGGCTTACCTCAGTTCGAAGGAACTACCGACCCGCATGAACACATAGAGAAGTTCCACGCTATGGCAGACTTATATGGCCCAACAGATGCAGCTATGTGCAAGATGTTCCGCACCACTCTTTCCAAGAGAGCCATGAATTGGTTCAATGCTCTGCCCACAGGATCAATTGACACTTTCGCTCAGTTATCATTGCGTTTCACCAACCAATTCGCCATCAATAAGCAATACGCTAAAACTCCAGTACATCTCTTCTCTATCGTACAGAGAGACAATGAAACACTCCGCAACTACATCCGGCGTTTTGTGGAAGTTGTTCATGAAGTTCCCAGTGTAGGACAATATATGCTCTCAGGGATTATGCAGCAAAACCTAAAGTCGGGTAGGTTCAAAGAATCTTTCGCAGGAAGACCTCCTGGCAACTTAGATGAGTTGTTAAATCGAGCTGAAAAATACATACGCATAGAAGAAGCTTCTGCCAATGCTCCTCCAAAGAGGAAGAGAGAAGACGACCCCCCTGATATTAGGAGACGAGATGATCGACGTCCTCCACCCCCGCCTCAAGGCCAATCATCTTCAACTTATAATCGATTCACTCCACTCAATACTCGCCTCACTGAAATACTTCATGTGATTGAACAAAAAGGTCTGGCAGAGCCTCCACGCCCAATGCAACCCAATGCGAAACGAGAAAGATCGGATCGCTATTGTCGATTCCACAAAGATAAAAGGGCATACTACCGAGGAATGTGCGCAACTCAAATTGGCGATTGAGATGTTGATCAAGCAAGGCCACTTAAGCGAATATATTGATAAGCCTCGAAATAAGCGTCGTGATGATCTTCCACGCTGAGATAACAATCGAGATCAACAGCAACGACGAGAGGATGGGGGTCATCGGCGTGACCCAGATAACAATGATAACCAACCCACTCGGGGAATCATCTCCTTTATCTCCGGAGGACCAGCAGGTGGCGACTCACAAAATGCGAGACGCACCCTCGCTCGATCAGCACGTATGAATCAAGAACATGCGTCTCCATCCGCATCTATCTATCAAATACGAAGACCTGATCATGGCATAGTCTTCAACTCCTCAGACCTTGAAGGGCCAGATGAAGATCATGTCGATGCGTTGGTGATAACAGCAACGGTGGCCAACTTCTTAGTCAAGAAGATACTAGTGGACGGTGGGAGCTCAGCCGACATTATGTATCTCCACACATTCAAGGAGCTGGGCATAGATAACGCCCGGTTCAGCCCCATCACTACACCACTGAAAAGATTCACGGGAGAGGGTGTTTTATCCATGGGGGAAGTAGAGTTACCCATCTCCTTAGGGGAAAATCCCTATCGAGTTACGAAAATGATAAAATTCCTTATCGTCGACAAACCATCCCCTTATAACATCATCCTAGGAAGGCCAGCAATCCATACATTCAAGTCTGTGCCTTCATCTTACCACCAAAAATGGAAATTCCCCACTCCTTATGGAATGGGAGGGGTACTAGGAGATAGGCGTTTCGCTCGAGAATGTTATGCAAGGGCTCTACGTGAGCCATCTAAGAGACCTAATCCTTTAGGGAAAGGAGATGACACCCCGAGACAAGATAAGCGAAAATGGGTCAACGCAGTCATCGAAGCTGATAAAGAAATCCTAATCAGCGTACCCGATGACACAACCAAGCTAGCCGCGGTTGAAGAGCTAAAATCAGTAGAACTCATGCCCGGAGATAATTCTAAGCTTCTCCGCATCGGCTCTGATCTAGATCAAGAAGTGGAGAATCAGCTAGTTAATTTCCTTAGACATAATGGAGACGTATTTGCTTGGAAAGCTCAAGATCTGGCGGGAATTCCTCCCAAAGTGGCATTGCATCGACTAAACGTTGACAAAAGATTGAAACCGGTCAAGCAACGTAAGAGGACTTTCGGTCCTGAGCGTAACAAACATATCAAAGAGGAAGTGGCAAAACTCTTAGATGTAGGCCACATTAGATCGGTTCAGTATCCCGAGTGGTTATCCAATATGGTATTGGTACCTAAACTCGGAGGCAAGTGGAGGCTATGTGTAGACTTCACCGACCTCAACAAGGCATGCCCGAAGGATCCATTTCCCTTACCAAGGATCGACCAGCTCATAGACTCAACCTCAGGGTGCGAACTTCTCAGCTTCCTTGATGCATATCAAGGATACAACCAAATATTGCTCGCCCCAGAAGACCAAGAGAGAGCTAGTTTCATTACAGACCAAGGCATCTACTGCTATCGAGTCATGCCGTTCGGTCTCAAGAATGCATGAGCTACTTACCAACGCCTGGTGAACATGATGTTCGCAGATTTGATTGGTAAGAACATGGAAGTATACATTGATGACATGCTCGTCAAGAGTATTAAAGTCGCGGATCACCTAACCGATTTAAGTCAATGCTTCTCCATCTTACGTAAATACAAGATGAAGCTCAATCCCCTAAAATGTTCTTTCGGAGTTCGAGGCGGAAAATTCTTAGGGTACATGATATCACAACGGGGAATTGAAGTCAACCCAGCAAAGATTGAAGCTATCACCTCCATGACCCCTCCCACATCAATTAAGAAGGTCCAACAACTTAACGGTTGTTTGGCAGCCCTAAACCGATTTATATCCCGATCAGCTGATAATGGCCTTCCTTTCTTCAAGGTACTAAGAGGTGGGAAAAAGTTTGAGTGGAATGAGGACTGCCAAAGAGCTTTCACAGAATTGAAAGCATATCTCACTTCCCCACCTCTACTAACGAAGCCCCAGCCAGAAGATACTCTCTTCCTATATTTGGCTATTTCTGCTGATGCTATTAGCGCAGTGCTCATTCGGGATGGTGAAAAAGGTCACCAACCGATATATTACATAAGTCGAGCTCTCCAAGGCCCAGAGCACCGTTATACCAATATGGAGAAACTTGCTCTCGCCCTCATCAATGCGGCCAGAAAATTACGTCCGTACTTCCAATCGCACCAGGTGATAGTTCTCACCAACTATCCCCTTAAACAAATATTGAGAAGTCCTGAGACTTCCGGACGATTAGCTAAATGGGCTATAGAGCTAAGTGAATATGGGGTTGAATTCAAACCACGCCCAACCATCAAAGCTCAAATCCTGGCAGACTTTGTAGTAGAGATGACTACATCGGAGGAGAGCACCTCCATACCCACTTGGGCTATCAATGTCGACGGATCATCTACCGCTACAAGAGGAGGCGCGGGTATTGTGTTAACAAGCCCAGATGGCGATGAATTCGAGTATGCTCAACGGTTTGATTTCAAAGTCTCCAATAACGAAGTCGAATATGAAGCTTTGATCGCTGGTATCCGCCTCGCTTTAGCAGCTGGAGCTCGCAAACTCATAATACACAGCGACTCCCAGTTAGTGGTCAACCAAGTCCTTGGGACCTATGAAGCCAAAGAAGAATCCATGGCAAAGTACCTTGCTCTTGCACTTACCCTATTCTCAAAATTGGATAGCTACGAGATAAAGCAAGTACCACGAGCCAACAATATTGATGCAGACAAGTTGGCTAGACTTGGTAGTTCCATGGCAAGCATTGGAAGCCAGAAAATCACCCTCCTCACGGCTTCCCAACCAGATATAGTCTCCACCGACGGAGTGAATTGCGCTTAAGAGAGCGAACCCTGTTGGATCACCCCCATTACAAACTATCTCAAAAGCGGGGAACTTCCGACTGACATCGCCCAAGCGAAGAAAATGAAGGTAAGGGCGGCTCGTTTCCTAATGATAGGTGAAGATCTCTACAAGCGAGGTTTCTCCTTCCCCTATCTTAAATGCCTTAACCCATCAGCAGCAGACTATGTGCTTCGGGAAGTACATGAAGGCATTTGTGGTAATCATTTAAGTGGAAGAAACTTAGCTCTCAAAATATTGAGACAATGTTACTAATGGCCCACCATGCATGAAGATGCGAAAAGACTAGTGCAGAGATGCAAGCCTTGCCAAGAACACGCTAACATCCTTCATCTCCCCGCAACATTGATGCAACCGATTGACAGTCCCATACCTTTCGCTCAATGGGGAGTCGACTTGGTCGGTCCATTTCCACCAGCAACAGGAGGACGCAAGTTCCTCATTGTAGCTGTAGATTACTTCACCAAGTGGGTAGAATCAGAACCTTTAGCTCGCATTCGAGAAGAAGACGTCATACAATTCCTTTGGAAGAACATCGTGTGCCGCTTCGGCATTCCCCGTTCCATTATTTCGGACAATGGAACACAATTTTGTGGAGACAAAGTCAAGAGTTGGTGCCTTGGCTTATCTATTAAGCAATTCTTCACTTCGGTTGCAAACCCCCAAGCAAATGGTCAAACTGAAGTAACCAATCGCACGATACTTCAACATCTCAAGACAAGGCTTGGAAGTGCCAAGGGAAAGTGGGTTGAAGAATTACCCAATGCCATGTGGGCGTATCGAACAACCCCACGAACAGCAACAGGAGAATCTCCATTTAACCTAGCTTTTGGAACAGAGGCTGTAGCACCCGTCGAGATTGGCGAACCCTCTTGGTGAGTCACCAATTATTCACTAGAAGCAAATGAAGAAGCAATGAGGGCTAACCTCGATCTCGTCGACGAGCTAAGAGAGATTGCATCCATCAGACAACAAATGTACAAGAGTCGCATGGCGAAAGTTTATAACTCCAAAGTCCGCCCTCGCTCTTTCCAAGTAGGAGATTTAGTTCTCCGCAGAGCCGAAGCCTCACGCCCATTCGGTAAACTCGACCTGAAGTGGGAAGGACCATATAAAATCACACAAGTGGTCAACAATGGATCATATCGTCTCGAGAACCTCGACGGACACCCTATACCCAGAACCTGGAATATAGGGAATCTCAAAAGGTTCTACGCTTGAGGTATACATCCACCTTAAATCAAATTTGGGGGGGTACCCGAGCGACGCGCGGGAGGGGGGGCTGGGGCGCGTGGACGCGCGTCCGCCGCGCGTGGGCGCGCGTCTGCAGGCGCGTGGGGGGTCCTTTTTCGGCCGTTTTCGAGGAGCGTCAACGTGCTTCTTCTCCGGGTGATTTTTTGGCATCAAATGTTGTTATTCCTAATATTAGGGATGATGTTGGTAATAGTAGGAGACGTCTTAGGTCTCAATTTGTGGACTTTGGGAGTGATTGTGAAGAATCGCTTAAGTCGAGTTCTTCTAATGAGTCCGAGGGATCCGCGGGATCCGAGAGTGATGTAAATCCGGATGGAGATGTGGGAGATGATGATGACATTCCACGCGAAGATGTCATTATAGACAAAAATAGAGGGAAGAAAATAAAACCACTTAATTTGAAGTTGGTGGATTTTGATACTTCGATAACTGAATCTCAATTCTGTATTCTTCGTCAGCTAGTTGGGGCTCCGAGGAATATTGAGATGCTCTTGCCTAAAAAAGGTGAACGATTGTATTCACCTCTTGATGGGTTCCACACCCAATACATCGCATATTTGACATGTTCTTCGCAGATTGTGCCTGACTCAACTCTTTTGAAGATATGCGAGGAATTTCGGGTAGGATATAGTCAATTAACTCCAAACTTTATTCTCACGTTCGAAGCGTTTCAACGAAGAATGAGCGAAGTAGGATTACCGATTAGTGTTGAGATGTTCAAGGCATTGTTTACCCTACATCGTTCAAGTGATTTACCTTTCTTCTGCACACATCCTCGGGTTCCTTACAGATTTTTGAAGGGGATTAAATTGAAGTGGGAAAAATGGAGTACTTTATTTTTTTATGTAAGGGCTCCGACGTCCGATGTTCCCCTTGTTTGGAATCCGGTATGCGAATCTTTTAAAATAATGAAGAATATGATAGAATATGTGAGATATTTTTTTTTTCAATCTTTCAGTCGCTTCATAACTTCATTCTACTCGTTACATTGCTCTCATTAATCCCATTTATCTCGACCAGGTCCAGGACTTCAAAAAAGTTCATCAAAAGGCTGCTAAGTTCTCTGAAGTGGGAGTTGGAGGGATGTCGTAGTACAAGTAACATGACAATCCGCTGAAAAACCAGTCAGTCGAATCAGATGTAACAGTTTAATTGCACTATTAAAGAGAAGGTTTCTTCTTTTATATTTTAGATTAGATTAGATGTGGAATAATTTTTATTTAAATATTTATGTTATTTTGAACCATTGAAATGATTAACCTTCAATAAAGAAAACATTTTGGTGTATATGTCTGTAAATGTTTTTTTTTTTTTGTTCGTTGATATATAATTTTTTGATGAGCAACACTTTAATGTAAATTAGATTGATGTAAAAAAAAAAGTGTTAATTATCACATAATAAAGTTATTGGGACGTGTAACAAATAGAATTGAGTAGGGGTGTGCACGGGTCGGTACGGTTCGGTTTTTGCAATAAACCAAACACGTACCGAAAATATCGGTTTTTCATATTTTAAAACCGTGTATGT
>NW_012194761.1:27873-39925 GCF_000504015.1 Erythranthe guttata
CGCTTTTATTGTCTGTATCTTGGGGTTGTGGGGGGAGAGGCCCACCCCCTCTGTGGGAGTTATAATAAAAAAAAGATAGGGGGTTTTCCCGTAATATCAAACAAGATCGGATATTGCGGAGGTAAAATCTAAATATATGTGTCTTTTCCCTTTTTCTCGTTTGTCGAGGTAGATGTAGTTTGAGAGGGAGCAAGCGCAGTATATTATGGGTATGTCTCCGCCTCTTTCTCATGTTGATGATAGAGGGAGAGTCGGAGTCTCTATCGTTCGGGTTTGGCTATGTCTGAAAGTCGGTCCCTGAAGAATGTATGGGGCCCGGTCCGGGCCGGGCCCGCCTGAACCGAAACCCCCACCCCCCAACAATATATATATCTCAGACCCACCCACCCCTTTTCGCTTTTACCCACATCCGCCCCCCCCCCGACCCAAACTATCCAGCGCGCGCCCGCCCGCCCCTGTAGATATATATACATAAATATAAATAAGTATATATAAAATTTTATAAAATCTTTCTTGTGCATATATACCAAACAATAATAATACTTATATCCAAAATCACAATAAACCACTACGAGAGATATAACAAGAACAATAAATATATATATATATATATATTTATATTTAAATATAAGTAAAAACAAACACCTAGACAAAGAGCGGTGGAGGAACAGCGCCAAAAAAAAACCGCCCCTATATATATATATATATATATATATATATATATATATATATATATATATATATATATATATATATATATATATATATATATACGGGTCGGTTCTGGGTCGGTTCCAATAAGACCCGTAACCCGACCCAGAACCATCTGTTTCTAGAAACTTAAACCCATTGCCCGATTCAGAACCATTTAGCTGACCCAGATCCACCCTAAATGGGTCGGTTCTCAGTCCAAGACCCGCCAACCCGTACCCATTGCCATCCCTATTGCAGCTTAATGAAATCCATTATCCTCTTCTTGAAGGTGTGAATTTTTTTGGTTGAAGTTACATGTTCAGGTTACAATGTTCAACAGACTGTATACATTACTGTACATTACTATGCATTAGTATACATTACTAGTAACATGTAGTTACATATGCATATATTTGTGCATTTTCGATTTGTATTTTATTGGTTTTAATTTGAGGTGATTTATAATATAAATATTGAAATTTGTAAATTTTGGTTGTTGGCTTATGAATTTATTGTGTATAAGCCAGTATTCGTGTTTGTAAATAATTGATCGATTAAAAATATGGAGTAAAAAAAAAAAGAACATAACTACGAATGACTATAGTTTACTACAGTTACTTGTAGTTACATATGCATATATTTGTGTATTTTTGAGTTGTATTTTATTGGTTTCAAGGTGATTTATAATATAAATATTGAAATTTGTAATTTTTTGTTGTAGGGGTTTATGAATTTGTTTTGTATAAGCTAGTATTCGTGTGTGTACATAATTAATCGACTAAAAATATGGGGTAAAAAAAAAGAACATAACTACAAATGACTATAGTTTACTACAATTACATGTAATTATTTTCAGTACAATAAACATATTAATTTTACAAAAAAGTTATAAAAAAATTAAAAAATAAATTAAAAATAAAAATTAAATAAAACAATTAATAGAAAAATATATAAGTTAAACAAACAGGTTTATAAAAAAAAGAATAATAATAATAATAATAATAATAATAATAATAATAATAATAATAATAATAATAATAATAATAATAATAATAATAATAATAATGATAATAATAATAATAATAATAATAATAATAATAATAATAATAATAATAATAATAATAATAATAATAATAATAATAATAATAATAATAATAATAATAATAATAATAATAATAATAATAATAATAATAAATAAATAAATAAATAAATAAATAAATAAATAAATCAGCGAAAATGATAAATGAAGGACCAGAAATGTTGAATGCAGTTTGGCCGAAAATTGTATATAAGGCTAGTATAGTAGTTTCGCTTATCCAGGGGTATGTCAAATGATGATTTGAGCTTGTGTTTATCCCTAGTTTATTTGGTAGCTAGGGGTATGTAAAAGGGGCGTACTATTCATAGTGCATTTTTTTCCGGTTACAGTGCGAATAATTCATTTGTCAAGAAACCCTTTAACCTTTTTCCAAATCCACTCAACCTCCAAATATACCGACTTTTGTAGATCGTGATTTGTTTTCGTTACAATAAGTTAAAACACAACAATTATCAAGATGGCTAACATCGATCCCGTTAATGAGGTAAAAGTTAAATTTTTGTCTGATATTTTTCGATTGTTAGTCGTTTCGAGTAAATTATCACGAAATTCTTCATTGAGTTTCGTGGTGTTCTGTACGAAATTAACATCATATTCATGTTTACCAATAACTTCGTACAAAACACTACGAAATGTTACCTCGTATTTCGTATAAAATAACACGAAACATATAGTAAACTGTTTTTGTTGTGTGTTTCGTACAATTTTACGTGAAATGTACACACGTAGTTCGTGTACTTATACACGAACTCCCTATTTTTTTTTTTTTTTTGCAAGTATCTAACGTATTTATCTTTTTTTATGCAGCCATATGGAGATAACTTGTATTTTGATCCCGCAGTTTTGGAGCGAATCGAATATGAAGATGTTTCTCACTTCTTCCTAGTTGATATTGTGTTCGATAGTAGGGAATAATTAATCAAGTGGGCCAAAGAAACTGCAGTTAGTCATTCTCACTGTTTGATTTGTCAGTCTAGAAGGGAGAATGCACAGTATTTGACGTGTGACAGATACGGACATAGCCGACAAACGAATATCGATGTGGAAAATCCTAGAAATACAAGAATAAAAAAATGTGGTTGTCTGTTCAAATTAATTGGAAAAGTCAAGGTTTGATGAATTATGGCGGTTGACTGTCAGCGATGGCAAGCATACTCATCCTCCGACTTTGTTTTCTCACGAACATGGTACAACTAGTCGTATAAATACACAACAAAAAGCAAGAATTAAAAAATTGTGAAATTCTCACGTGAAGCCAATGCTAATCATGGATAGATTGAGGAAAGATGATCCGACGATACAAACCTCTATGAAACATGTTTACAATGAGTTGGCTAAGATTAAATCTGAGCAAATGGAGGGCATGACTGTTATTCAGTTTCTGATGCATAACTTTCAACAAGGCGAGTATCGATATTGACATCGCATTAATAGTGCAACGAGCAACATAGTAACGGATGTTATGTTTGCATGTCCCGAATCTATTAAGTTACTACTGCTGTTCCCGTATGTTATATTGATGGACTGCACATACAAAACCAATAAGTAAGTAAAAATTACGATTGTTTAAATTATGATTGTTGTGTTATAATGTACTGTATTGTTCAAATATGTAAAAAAAACATCGATGTATGTATGGAATACCTCTTTTGGAAATAATTGGGATAACTCCACTTGGGAGGAATTTTACGATTGTTGTTGCATTTATGTCGCATGAAGATGCAGAGACCTACGAGTGGACTTTGAATTGTTTTAGAGAGTTGTTACATGGTGTCGAACCTAATGCGATCTTGACAGACGTGGAGTTGGGTCTCTTGAAAGCACTGCCAAATGTCTTTCCAGTTTCGTATCATATGTTGGGTATATTCCATATAAACACAAATTTTGAGGCAAATGCGACGAAATTTATGGGAGGCAACAAAGACCAATGTCTAATATTCCGACGTGGGCTGTGGGCTAGCCGGTGAAATCAGAAACCCAAGAAGAGTATCATTACAATTATAATGGAATTTTTGGACGGGAATATCCTAGACTGATACAGTATTTGAATGATACGTGGTTGATATCCAAGGAGAAGTTTGTCCGAGCCCATACCCGCAATGTGTATCATTTTGGCAACACGAGCATCAACAAGTATTACATGTTTTAGTTATTTAAATGATAAAATATATTATATATAAATAATATTTATATTGTAATTTGATTGTCGTTGCATATTTTAATTGTCGTTGTAATCGAATAGGGTGGAGAGTGCTCATTTTTCTGCAAATGGGTGGTTAAATGCTTTGACCGGAGGTCTGGATAATGTGCAAGGCAAACTTCGGGACCAAGTTTATATTCAAATTAGTCAGATGAAGTGCGATTTTTCATTATCATCCAAGGTAAGGAAGCATACTGCAGCGTGGCCGTGCTTTCTGTGTTTGATTTGTTATGTTACGCATCTGGCCATGGAAAATTGGATCAAGAGATGGGGTCCCCGGCGATGCAAGATCCGAGTATTTGCACACACTATCTTTGGAATAATCATGGGCTCCCTTGCGCGTGCAAAAATTGTGCACAAAATGGAAGATAATGACACGTTAGTCATTTCGGACTTGCATCCATTTTGGAGTACCATGGCAGTTGAACCTTCGGAGCTATCTGAGTATCAAGAAAACCGCGAGGCGATTGTGGATAGACAGATTGATGACCTGAATTTCCATTTAAAGAAGATGAATTACACGAGTAAGATAAATGACGTGACCTCATTGCGTGGCACCGTTTATCCGTCTACGTCACATCAGTCCGAGCCATCATTTGTTAAGACCAAAGAACGACCAAAGATTATTCGACAAAGAGAGACCCTTCCGGATGGCAGTATCATATTGATGAGGAGACAATTAATTCGTCTTGTGGTTCCAAGGGTCACCAATCCTCCCCTGGTACAAAGATTCCTAAAGCAAAGGTTGATAGAAGCACTGATGGAACGCCTCAATCGAAGATGAAAGGTCGTGGTTCTCGTATTCCCACATAAGAATCTGTTGCCCTTACAATACCTGCACCTGAAGGAATCGACTTCTATTCTTTCGTGCCCAGATTTATGGTCCGTCTTATTCAAGATTATGTGAACGTGATGGCGGATGGCAACTGTGGGTGTGTGTTGCTCAAGCCGTGTACGGGGATCAATAAAGATGTCCGCAAGTGAGAGGGGAGTTGCTTATTGTGTTATACGAGGCAGGCTAATGTGTACACGGCGATGCTTGGCAGTACTGGATACGTTGAGGTCATACGCAAGTGTGACTGGTCCTCATAGCCTTGTCCACAAGCTTATTGGATGGACATGAATGAAATGGGATTGGGCATTGCTACCAAATACAGTGCATTAATGGTACTTTTGACCCAACTAGGGAGTATGATTTACCTTCCTATGTTTAGCAGTGGTCACTTATCACGTATGATTGTTGTAACATTGCACAACAATCATTTCATGCTTGTTAATTTTGTCGCGAATAGTCCTCTACCACCTATCCATCCGGCATGGGCATGTACATCATAGAGCTAAAAGCCTTAGGCACTTACTCAAAATGTTCAAACCCGGACTACTCTTGTACGAACAATTAAAGTCTGGTCGGTAGTTCAATTTGTATTTGTATTTGAATTTTAGGTCAATTTGTATTTGTATTTGAATTTTAGGTCAATTTGTTTTTTTACGTTAATTTATTGTATTTATTTGAGTGTTAACAAATAAGTTGGTTAAATAAAAAAAACTCAATTAGTGATTCCGTACTATATTGTACGTATCTTTAGCTTAAATTTCGTGTAAAATTCAACGAAATATAAGGTGTCATTTCGTGTTATTTCTCACGAAACTATAGAATGTTTTGAATCCCCCAGTTTCGTCCTCCTTGTTCTATAGTGATAAACGCGTATACTTCGTGTTAAAATACCCGAAATTGTTGACTGCATTTCGTAATATAACCCACGAAAAAGCGGGCGAATTTGAGGTTTGTTTTGTGGAAAGTTATAAATGAAATAAATTGCACTGCATGCAAGCAAGTAAAAAACGTTCTATGAATAGCATTTCAATATGTAAAATAACCCCATAAATGATACACAAAAATATCTATGAAGTAAATTAAAAGTGTGCTTGTTGTTGGAGGAACGACATGATGTGTGTTGTTGGGGTGGGCCGTGGGCGCAATTTTTTTCTTAGGCCATGTTGGCCAACTTTTTTTTATTAGAAATTGGATAATTTTTTGAAGTATTTTAGAAATAAAATGCGTTAGTATAATCTACGTGTTTTAACAACACACCACGGGTCGGATAGATCTACAATCCTTTAGCAGCGTCATTTCAAATGACGAATTTTAAGATGATGCCATGTGTCCAGCATGTTTCAGCTTTATTTTCTTTATTTAATTTGTTTTTATGTCTAAAACAATAGAAAATTTAATTAACTAATTTGAAAATATAATTAATTCTTTTTAGTTAGTTTTTCAATTGTATTTTATTTAGAATATTAAATTTTTATTTAATTTGTTGTGAATAAATAAAAATAGTAAAATGTTTAATTAATCAGAAAATCTTTCTTTTTGGCCATTTTTTGTTTATTTAATTTATTTTGGTTTGAATAACTAAAATATTAAAAATTATAATTAAAAAACATCATAAAAAAAATACAATAATAACATCATAAGCTTTTGTCAAGCTAGCTTATCAAGCTCACGAGGTGACTCAACTTATTGACACATCCTTGATATTCGTAAAAATTAGAATTTTCTTTTTATCTTATTTTTCGCACAAAATAGTAACCCGTATAATTTAAAATACGCACAAGTCTGCAGGTAATGATTGTTGTACCTTCCGGTGATTTCGTCTTTTGATTTCGTAGCTTGAAGTTTAATCAAATGTAACATGATGCCAAAGAGCATATTTCTCAATGAAAAAGTGAAGTGTAATTGTTTATATTTTCGTTTGCGTTTTCTTAATTCATAGAACTACGGATTAACTCGTTTTTTTTCACGGAGGATAGTAGCACTGGAACATGCCTTCAAATCACTTTTATGGTAAAGATTGCTGGTCTTGCCACCTTTTAAGTATTTATTTAATTTTATTATTTTCGATTTTTCCTTTTGGGTGACAATGATTACTGAATACCGATGACATTAATTCTCAGTATACTTGTGATTCACTTACTGGAACGAGTAATGACCCCTTAATTGATTAATAGACTCACATTTTTGTAATTCTATGAAGCCTCGGTTCGTTTGTATAAGGCCTTGTTTGGTTGGTAAAGTAGTTAGACACGATTGATATAATTGTTGGACCTTATTCGATGTTTGGTTAGTACAATAATATTTATGGCCAATCTACAATAACCCGATCTTGGCAACCAAAAGAGGCCTAAGAATATATTATCATAAACGTGAATGTATATACGAGATTTTGCTTTTAATCTGATGCGCGCATGATGAATTAATCACTCATTGCACAAAAAACAATGATTTGATACTAACACTAGTACACATTCTTTGACAGTTTCCCTTGCTTGATGTGCATAATGTGCTTAAAAGATACTTGCACGCTCGAGGAAAAGATGCTCCAAGATTCGAGGCGGCTATACACACCCGGTCGACTCTATCACATAATCGTTAGAAAACCTTTCAGGTAATATTTTAAAATGTTCAATTTTGTAACATTTTTGGAAGACGAGCCCAAAAATCGAGCCGAGTAATATATATATATATATATATATATATATATATATATATATATATTATTTTCTTTTTTGTTTTATGTTTATCGTATTTATATGTTTAAAAAAATTACACCACTTGTAAGAACAGTAGTACCTGTGGATGGAAGATTCGAGTACATTGTACTCTCTTGTAACATAATATCAGACCATGCTATTATTTGGATACTACATGAATCTCAAAGAACACTTAACGTAAGTTTTTCTCATTTGTGATTGGTCAAAATAATCACTATAGAAAATTATTAGAAAGAGCCCGTTTATCTATATTAAAGTGTAGTTTCAATTTTTTTTTCTACTGTATGCTGGAAAAAGAGCCAATTATAGAAATTCCGATTGCGCAGAGAATGGAGAGGTAAGCTTCAATTGCGAAAGAACAGATGCATGAGTACATGACCGCTATAAAGAGAGCAGTTGCATTGGAAGTTCCACATGCAAATTCACCACCTTCTTATGGAACTTTCCACGAATCGGAGGAAGGTGAAAATTCGAATGTGTAGGCGTTTTTTTTGTAAATTAAGAGGGAATTTTTGGAAGTATGGGGAACAATTTAGAAGAAGGTATTGTATAAACCTATGAACAACAGAAATCGTGTTAGAAAAATCGATATTCATTCTTTGATTGATATGAATGGAAATGTAACTATTTTCTCGTGTTGTATGCGATAATATTATAGAGATAAATAATCGAAATTAATCAATTCCTTTTGATATATGTACTATTATACTGATAATGCTTCAATTTCAAAAAACAAATATACATATATAAATCGATGAACAATTTTGAAGTTATACTTAGAGAAACACATCCCTAGCAATTGTATAATATGTGTTTTAATTTAATATCCAAATAATATATATTTATTTATACCAAAAATTTGAATTTTACCCAAAACTAAAGTAATATTGGGTTCTTATATACAAATCCATCTTCATGTTAATTTTCAAGTGCAAGGGATGCCACCAAATACATATGTATAGTATGACGTTCCCAAAATTGTTTGGCATTTTTATTTATTCAAAATAATTGCAACCTGGCAAACTAGACTAAGTTACGGGTCCAAGCGATGTCAGGACCTACAACTCACTTTCCAATGATTATCCATTTTTTCCATGATATGTGGGAATATGGTGGTTATTATGCCCGTTTACTTGGATCGATATTCGAATATCCTTATTCAGTGTGTGAACATACTATTGGGGGAAGACAATTCACAATTTGGTTCACACAGTTTGGTTCATACCGTATATCTAACACCGTATATCTAACAAAGTCAGTAATCATATATCAGTATGCCATTATCAATTCACAGTTTGGTTCACAAAGTTCGGTTCATACCGTATACCAACCAAAGTTAGTAATCATATATCAATATGGCATTATTCTATAATATTATTATTAATCATTTTCAATGTAAATTTTTTTCTTCTAGTAATAAATGAACATATTGTTGGGATTCATTGGCATTTCAACCATGCAAGCCATGCTCTTAAGCTAACAATAGGATATTATAATACATTCGCCCGGAAAGGTATTATAATACCTTCGCCCCATGCATATAAATTAACATTTACCAAATCTGAAAGTAAACGGACAAACATCACAGGCACAGTAAATCTATTGCGATGCAATGGATGTATGATATAGCCTATTATATGCAACAAATACACTCTAGCATGTTGATCTAGAGTCTCATCATCGGCATCTTCTGAGACATCCAAATAAGGTCTCAATTGATGCAAATCTATGTTGACACCCTTTTGTCCGTCAAACCCCAAAAGTTGCAAACAAATATCTGATGGATTTTCTTCACTGTCAACTATTGGTTTTCCAGTAATAGGAAGTCCCGTGATATAAAAAATGTCTTCTAAACTAAAATACAATATTCTATTTCTAATGTAAAAACAAGAATTTGCATATGTGCTCGCAAGAAGAGAACTAAGATTCGAATCAAGTCGAATAAAATCTTTCATTGACATAGCGTATTTATACAAACAACTATTTTCCACTCTTGACTTAATTTTGTCGTGTAGTTTCAATTTACTCAACGCCATCAGGTGATCAGCTCCAAGAACTCCAACCTAGCATATTTTGTTTTTCAGCTACTTGCATTCCGATAAATAAAATATATTGGTCTCAAAACTTTTCAAGGAAACATACCCGTGGTGGTGGCAGAGCATTCGCTTGCGGATCATTCATTCTTCTTGAAGCCATAATCTCTTTAGTATGCGATGTTGTACAAAACAGGAGATGTATTTTTTGTAGAACTGGGTTAAAACAATTGACAACAATGTTAATAAAAGAAGAACATAAATTCGGCTTAGGGCGTAATAATCAAGTTTTGCTTCCATTTCTTATTCGATAATAGAAAAATAAGCACAATAAACAAAAGAACAATTAGAAACGAAAGAAACTTACGATCGTCACGGCTTGAAATACAAAAAACAGAGTGTGTGAGAGTCGGAATGAGGTGAACAAGAAACTGAAGAGAAAAAAAGATGTAAGGATTTATACAGAGTACATATATATATATATATATATATATATATATATATATATATATATATATATATATATATATATATATATATATATATATATCACAACAGAAATGCACCATTTGCCACAACAGTAGTACAGTACACCAACGCAATATTTTCTGTTTGAAACATTAAACAGTCATTACATCTTCCTAACAAGAGAATCTAAGGCCTTGAAATAGTTGTTTAAATCGATAAATTCTCTCTGAAAATAAAAATCAATGTCCAAATCCACCTATTAACAAATGAAATTCTATGCACAATTTTCCCAGACTAACAACACTTGCAATATTGGCCTCTCAATTAGCACACAACAAATTTCATTTCCATGTTTCTTACCATTCAATAACTATTTATATTATTCAAAAAAGAGTGTCGCTTATTTTAATTACTTGCCTTCTACATATCTTAGGTATTCTAGACCTAATGGACTTTGTGCTTTTGTTTCAAAGGAAACTAACGAAGGAGAAGTAGCACGGCGTTTATGCTCCTAGTCTTATTCGAGAGAAAAATTCACAGAAGATATATTCTTTGCTCTCATTTTTATTGATCCATCGTGATACGTTATTTTCGTATTAAATATATTAGCTTCAAGCCTTTGTGGTGAAGACACAAGATTCAATGATTAACACAAGTTTGCTTCTTATAACAAAAAGAAGATCGGTTCTTCGGGAGAGGGGCTTAAACAGATATTGGAAGGAGATCGATCCACCGAATGAAGGGATTCTGCTTTGAAGGGAGTTCAATCGAGCGAAGAGGAGGCTGACATAATCAGAGTCACTAGTTTTGAGTGTTGCGCAAGAACGGCGTCAAGATAAAAATGTAGTCTTTAATTTATTGTTTAATTCCTAATACTGTGCTTGTAAAACCAAAATAGTGAAAATTCGTTGTTGCAGATCATCGTGGATGTAGGGTACAATTGTATCCAAACTACATTAAATTTGTGTCTCGTTTATTTTTATTTTTACAAACTGTTTTACGAACTGTTACAACACTTTACACAACAGTAACGAAAACTGAATCTAACACAAATAATCAATATTTGTGCGAAATAAATTCTAACAACTGGAATATGCATCTAATTTTCTTTTCTCATATGGGTTCTTAAACCTTCTTGGTTTGGTTTGCTCCTCTGTAGATGATAGATAATGGTGGTTTCGTTTGATGAACTGTTCGAAAATATTTGGGAAATTTTAAGTAAAGGGTAAGTTTTGGGCCACTGTAGGGGTTGCGGTGTAGGTGAATTGAATTTTCTTTTAATTTAATTATAATTTGTGACTAAAAATAGAAAAAAAAAAGAGGAAACCCGAACCCTACCTGAAATAGCCGGATACCTTTCGGGTCGGGTTTGGGTAATTATTTTCAGGCAAAATATCTGAATAATGTGATCGGAATAACCCGGTCCAATCCGAATGCCCACCCCTCTGCACAAATAAGATAAATAGGATAATAAAACATATAATAAATAAAGAAAATGAAGTATCAAATTGTGGATTTGTAAAAGATTGGGGACCTCTCATCAAATACGCCCCCCAACACAACAAAATAGTTAATAATCTTACATCTTTGAATATTTATCATAATTATATATATATATATATATATATATATATATATATATATATATATATATATATATATATATATATATATATAAGGAGCCTTCACATTCAGAAGGTCCATAAGCCCAACTAGGGTATATATTATTTTTTTAGGGACAATTTGCTATAGGTCTCTTAGAATTTATGTGAATAAATCCAAGTTTTTTTTTTTTTTTTTATTAAAACAATTGTTAATATTGTGTCAAAAGTACCCCTAATAAATATATGGCGGCGGATATATGCACGCCCATTTTTTTATTAGCTCACACTCACATAAAGGAGTTTATTAGTTCACGCCCGTAAATTAATTTTTTTTTATTACATCGAGACCAAACGTGACGAATATACCCTTATCAATAAATACTACCCAAATACAAACAAACTC
>NW_012194762.1:5688-41830 GCF_000504015.1 Erythranthe guttata
CAGATTTAGGTTAAGATTTTCACAATTAATTCTTCTAAAATCAGTTCTGTAGGGATTACTTTGTTGTAGGATTGATAAAAACTAGAAGGAGCTCAAGATTTAGAAGTGGTTCTTAATAATAAACGAAGAAGGTGATAGTCAAACTAATTCTCGGATGCTGAAAATTCAAACTTGTAATTGATCAAGGTCCCGCTTTTTAATCTTGTCTTACAAGGAGAAACCGAAGAACCTAAGATGTATTAAATTTTCAGATCAGACATGAAACCTAAATTGCGGATTTCTTAGTTGTAGAAAGGGTTTCAAAGAAATACTGGCTAGTCTTGTCCAATTATTGAGCTTGTAACTTTGATTGATGGTTCTTCACAAATTAAATTCGGAAAATAAGTTATAATATTTATATATATGAATTGGCAGATGTCCGGCGACGGGGCTATATCTAGTGAACTGGAAGAATGGGGATCCGTGATCTGTTCTTGAATGCTAGTTAGTTTCTGCTGCAAAGGTACTCAAGACTTGCTCCAAAGCTTCACCTGTAATGCGCATTTTAAGCATTCTTATCTTATGCTTCGTTTACTGTTGGCTAAGAATTGTTAAATGCATTTTGTCAAACTATGCTGAATTTTATGCTATTGTGAACAATGTTATGTTTGATTGTCTCTCGTGCAAACTCTGCCACTAAAACTAGTTTTACGCAGGCAATTTTCCTCTTTATATGAAGATCCGTCGTCTTGTGATAAGATAATTAATTATTATTGATTTATTTCACTTTCTGATGATGATAGTTAAAATAGATTAAAAGAAAATATACATTTGACATTCTTTCTGAATGTTAAATATCCACCATTAGAAACGTTTAGGTGTTGAAAGAGTATGTGTGCGCACACATTTGTTCTCGATGTTAAAATAGGCAACCTCATTCTAAGAGAGCATGGATCTTAATGGAATTTAACGAACAAGTGAAGACGTCACTTCTTGGTACCTCATTCATCAAAGTCTTCTTTTGTTTTTTCTTCTTCCTTTCCGTTTTTCCCTTTCAAACCAAGTGTTTCGGCATTTGGTTACTGGCAGTGCAAAAGCAGTTAATTGGGTGGTAGTAATAATGAAGCTAATTTGGTCTTGTTCTTGAGTTTTTACACATCCCTCTTCAATGTATATCATTCCTATTTCCCTTTTGAAGTGTCTCAAAATAAGATTTCATCCTAGAATTGAAACATTGTTTCGGAGATGATTCTTAAGGTTAAAGTTATCCTAAAAAATAACTTAGGTCAATCTTTATCTTGCACCGGCACGACACTTATGTTGGATGACACAAATCGAAGAGGGGTGATATTTCTTTGTACCTATGACCAAATTTTGTATTGTATACGTATATGATCATTGCATAACACAGAACTCATTCTCATCACCTGTTATGAGCTTTTTGTTAACCCATGATGCAGAATATCTCATGCTGGACAAATTTGCTTCTTGTCGGATATTATGCTAGTGCTCGAATTGTATGTGTATTTTTTCTTTTTATACGACATCGTAATGAATGTAAATTATCTAACAAACAGTACAAGGATCACCATTATATGTATAATATTAAATACATTATCAACAAAATCCTAGATATTGAGATCGTAATATCCTATGTATTTCGACAAATAAAAAGAAAAAGAAGAAAAGAAAAAGATATTAAGAGTTTTGCGCAGGAAATGAAATATACGTTATTTCCTTGAACAAGATATGTAACTAAATATCCATAAAAATCTCCCACTGTCTTGGACACCTTAGGTAGAGTTGCCTCAAGCTGTGTAATAGATATTATTTTATGTCTTTAACTTCCCGGTGCTTCTTTCACAAACTCTCGTATCTGTATCATAACACAAGCGCAACTTCGCTTATGGTCTTTCTGACGTTACTCTGTTTGACAAATCCGACAAACAGGTCGGTTCCAATCCTGTCACTCTCCGGGAGCCTCGTCCTTTGACCACCTTCGGACATGCTCCTCACAAACTCAACCAAGTTCCTCCAATTCTCAGGTTCGAATAACCGCTTGTTCAACCTTAAATAAGTAAACGCACTCAGCCCGTTTCCTGAATCGGACCTGCTCGTTTCCAAAACCTGCGAGTAAGCTCCTCCATCGTACCTCTCTAGTGCATTCTCTCCAGCAAGATCAATTCTCGCAGTCTTAGTCGCCATCTTGACTTGCTTAACAAGTCCTTCAGGCGAACAGTTAGCTTCGTTCGGCTGCTCTCCATCTTTCATCTCCATGCACGTGAAGTTTAAGACAACCCTGTGGTTTGGACAGCATTCTTGCTATTGGCAGGTAACCGTCTCTGTGCCTAGTATTATAGTAACCTGCTGTCAGTTCTGCTGCGTGCGATCTCGTCTTGTAGTGCCAGTGAATTCCGGCCACTTTGCCGGAGAGTTTAGCTCCGGTCCCTTCGAATACTCTTTCGGCTGCTGCGAGTATTTTCTCTCCGTGGTTGATTAAATTACCGGAATACCATTCCAAGAAGAAATGTCCGTATTCGCTGTTCCATGTACCGTCTTTGCGGAAGAATCCGGTGTCGTCTGGGAATTGATTGTACTGTCCGGCGTCGTGGGGCCCACCTCTTCCCCAGTCGTCCTTTCCGATTGCCTCTGCTGCTGCTGCTAATGACGCTCTCATATACTGTAAAAATAATAAAATTTCAGTGAGACGATGAGATATACATAAAAAAAAGTTTAAATTTTTTTTTTTGTGGAAAAATTTAAATTAGTGGGAATTAATTACCTTGTCATAGCATTGGAATTCACCTATTCCCGGGAATCTCCAGGTGCCGTTGCTTTCGGGATAGGATGGATATCGTAGCTCTCCACAAGGTCCCATTCCTACTTGGATTTCCTGCATTTGAAAAGTATTATTAGAAGGTGAACTTGTAAAGCTATTGCGTTGTGCGTAAAGAAACGGGAGAAAGTAAGAAGGCGGCTTACCACTACGACCTCACCCAGGTAGGCCTTGAATCTCTCTCTAAAACTCATCATGAAATCGGAATAGACCTGAATTGGTGTTCTTCCTCTAAGAACAGGGAGCGAGTCGCAACCCAATGATATGTATTCGGGGTTGCGTCTACCTGATTTATCTGTGTAGACTAGGTCCGGATTTTTGCTAATCTCTTCAAGCACCCACGGAGGTAGAGGAATACTGCAAAATACAAGACCGGTTATTTACGTTACTTACAACTGGATTGTTCCATTTAGACAACCGTAAAAAAAACTGACTTTTCAGTTATAGTAATTGGAAGACCATAAGAAATACTCATAAGGGGAATTGATTATGAAGCTACATGATTCAAAATCGGGCGTGTTCTCCTACTTTTCGATTTGTAACAGAATTTGAATTTAGAAAGAAAAATAAAAAGGCAACCGAAACTAGTCGAATTGTGGAACTCTTACATCTGGACTTGAGTAACACACACACCCGAATCTAGTCGAGTCATGGTTAAGTTAGAGGTAATCTAAAATATGGTAAATTATCTCAATTCCTTAAATAATACCGTTTAAATCTTTCGAGAAAGCTTATTGATAGAATTACTTTCATTTTAAGATTAGGCTACCAAATGGCGAATATTATACTTTGATAAAGTGGATAGAAGAGGGGAAGTGACGTACCTGCAAGAATCTCCAACGTTTCCACCACACTGATGAAAAGACATGACAACTTGAATCTTGAGGCCCAACTTTTCAACCATTTTGATAAGCTCAGCATAGCCTTCCCAATTGTATTTCATAGGTCCGTCTTTCTCAACCAGCCCCCACCATGCGTCAACCATAACGCCTTCGACACCACCACTCTTTAATGCCATCAAACTAGCAAACATAGCTCTCGATTTGTTGAGACTCCCACCTATTGATACCGTGTCGAGTGGTAGCATCACAAAAACTGGCACCCTCACATTAGTCGAACTATGGCTGTGAGGACTTGCCATCCCGTGAAGTTTCTCCCTCTGCAGCTCGTGTATAGTAGTTGAAAAGCTTCTCTCTCTTTCTGTTCGTGAGATTTGAGATTCTTGCGTTGAATTCTTAGCTCGAAGCTGGCATGTTGGCTTCATTTTGGCGAAGCCGACTGTACTAGACGAATCATCGGGGTTTCTATAACTTCTGTTTTCTTTTAGATTTATAAGAGGAGTTGAAGAATGAAGTGCTAAAGCCATTTTTTTCTTTCTTTCTTCTTTCTTTTTTTTTTTTTTTTGGTTTCTTTTTCTTTTTGTGCTTTTGAGAAAATAAGAGATGAAGTGGAAAAGAGAGATGTAGTGGAAATGAGAGATGTGGGAAATGTGAAGGGATGGTGGTGTTTATTTATGAAGAAAACCTATTATTTCAAGACAATTTTGGTGGGCTCTAGTTTGAAAAGAAAAAAAAGTGCTAAATATCAAACTAGTCGCTTTTACCTTTTCAAACTCTTTCCCATCGACGCGGTGTCACTCTTCCCATCTTCAAATGTTACAAAAATAAAAATAAAAATCCTAACTTCAAAGGAATCTTTTATGAATTAAAAAAAATTCCATCTTAGATTTTTATGAAGGTAAAATAATTTATTTTAGGTTGTAGTGACTGTATTTTGCACCAAAAGACGAAATTTATCGCCCCCATTCCACAAGTATTTGATGGAGGAATGTAAATTCACGGTGACTCAACGGTCCGTTAGGGTAGTGGACTTCTTCTTTAATTGATCTATTTGAGGTTACTATTTTTTTCACTTACTATTTTTTCACCGATTATTATTACCTTAGATGTGGTTAGAATTGCTATATGGCAACTTCAATGGGTTATCAAATAGGGTATTCACATCCTTAACTACCATTTCCACACTCACAAATGTAAAATTTTAACTCCAATGAAGTTATTAAATGAGGGTTCTATTTTGATAATTCACTTCTTATGATGTAAATATACTTGTTGAAAATTGAATTATAGAAAATGTAACCAACCTAAACATCCAATCATAAGTTGACATGTGACAACTATAAATAAAACTACCCGTAAATTTCCAATTAATAATTAATTTGATAACCATGGGACTGTGGGAGACTGGGAGTACCTGAATTTCAAATTGATGTTAAAATATCAAATGAATATCGGATAACTCAATATTTAAGTTAATTATTGGAGTTGCTCCATGCTTGACGATTTCATCTGTTTTGGTTGTGTGGTGTGACAAGTTATAATTTTGTTTATCCCGAACCAAATTTATGTTAGTTAGAGCAATTCCGATGAAATTATTAAATGAGGTATCAAAACCTTTAACCAGCAATTATATACTTAAAAATAGAAACTTTTAACTCTAATGGATTATCAAATGAGGGTTGTATTTCGATGATTCACCTTTCAAGATGTAAATGCAGGAAAAAAAATATCAAATGTGAGTTACGAATTTCACCACCTCAATGTCCATTTTAAAAATGACATGTGACAATTCGATAGATAAACAATTTAAGTATCCTGAATTAATAACCATTTGACAACTATGGTCGGAGCAAATACGTTTAGATTAATATAAAAATAAAATATTAAATATAAAAAAGAATTTACTAATTCATTTTCACTTGAAGTTGATTTTAGACAGAAATGATTATACTTGTCCTCATAGGAAGAAATGTGATACTACTATTGTTTGACATCTACTAATGACGTTTTCATACTAAGAAGAATCGTGCACATTTACACCCTCAAATAATTAATACAAACATGTCTTCAGAAAGATAACGAATATTCCCATTTGGGTTTTTTAAATTGCAAGAGTCACTCGAAGTACATTTGCGTTTGTGCAATAATTTGAAAACTGCACGGAAAATATACACAAAACTAGACTAACTATATCTGACGACAACTGTAACCATACAATGTTGACGATGATTCCAACCCCGTTCTTTACTGCACCAACTGGGCCATCTCTACAGGGCAAAAAATAATTTCCATATTTATTTTCATAAGTTTTAACTATCGTAATACTCTCATATAAAAAAAACCCTCATAGTAAACATTTTTTTAATCAGCTTGCTAATGTAATCCATTTTCCGTAGGAGTTAAAAGAAAAAAAATTAGTCCCGCAAGGGATGGTCTAGTTGTCAATTGACCCAGGTCAAGTCCTCTTGCCAACGGTCGCTAAATTGAACTTGTCATACATGGTTAGCCTAGTGTGGTTTACAACTCTCGTATGATTTGCAAGCTATTATACGAGAGTGTAGGTTTACCAGTGCACCTATGGTTGGCTGCGGATTCCTTCGTTAAAAAAAAAATGAAGTTAAATGACAAAAGTAACCTCCAAGAATGTGGAGTGGTGGGCATATCTCAGTGTGATAATCAATGGGTGGTTTTCTTTTGTTGTGACCCACCCGACCCACATACACTTGCCTTGCTTCTTTGTTAATCAAGATCCTAAATATGTGTGGATGTTATAAAAATGGTTTTCATTTATTTATTCATTTGAATTTTCTTTGGCTTTTATTGTGTGCTAAGATAAGAATGAAAACATGATCTTTTTTTATTATAATTATTTGTTTCATTTATTTATTTTCAAAATAGAATAATGTTATATGTGGTTGTAGACAAAGTCTATGGTTGCAATTGTTTTGAAGTTGCTTTCTTTATACACATATATGTACAAACATATGGTATTAGAGATAACTACTCCATTGAGCATCAATTTACGTGGTTACGAATTTTCGGTTTATGCAATTAATGGTTCTAATTTAATTCGTGTATTTGCAATGTTTTGAATGGGTAGATTCTACATATAAGAATAATAGATGGTAGAAAGTAAATCGTGGTTATACGTTCTACATGAATAATACCAAGTGCGGATCCAAAAAATTATACGTGGGAGGTGAATTTTTTTTCGAAAATAAAACAGTCAAAGAAGGTAAAAACATAGCGAGGTTCGGGGCCTAAAATAAGTAAATATTTATAAAATTTTAATTGAAAAAGTATAAATTTTAGTAACACTATTTCATATTGTAATAAAACATAGGGAAAACATAAATTTACATAAAAAATATGAAGCAGTAAAAAATGTAGAGGACAAAAAAACACATTTTTTGTTCTTTTTTTTTTTTGTTTTGACTCTATCATCTTCTTTTTCTTTATTTTGCTCTCCATTTTTAGAACTCAAAAATATTAAAATTTTCAAATCCTACCCAAAAAAAAAAAAAAAACTGATAATGTGTGGAAATAATATTATTTTATAAGAAACTTTCAATGATAATAATAGTGTAGTCATAATTCTTGAAGAACCTTTAATATTAAAATATTTAGTGAAAGATAGAAAATATATTTTGATTGATTTGTAAAGTTGGAACAACATGGAGCAATAACAATGTTTTGAAAACCGGACCGGACATCGACCCGGCCAAGCTATCGGGTCACGGTTGGACCGGTTCAACTGGGGTTCAACCGGGTTTTTGAATTATTTATTTTTTATTTATTTATATTTAATTTATATGGTATTATTTATGCAAAAAATTACGTAAAATAGCATGTTTATCACCAATATCAAATATTCCTATGAGTTAAGTATAAAACTACAATTAGCACTACAAACAAACCATAAAATAACATGCAACATAAATCATAATCATCTTATAAATTAAGTTAACATTTAATTTAAAGTCTTACGTTCTACCGATAAAAAAAACAATTAAAAATCAAGTCTTACTTCCAAAGCAAACATTTAAAATAAGTCTCACATCAAAATCAAATATTTAAAGTGAATAGTAAATGCGTGTAAAAAACAATAAAACTAAAGTCTAACTATTTTTTGTTTAAGATTAAAACCTAATGTTGTTTAGTTTTTGAGTTGTTGAGTTGTATTAGGCTATATTAGTTAGCATAAATCAAACTGCAATTGATTTCTTGTGATACAGGGAAAAAAATCCCACATTTTAACTTCGTTTTTGGCTTTTTTTTTCTCTATGCACAAAACGACGTCGTTTTGGTTTTTATTTTTTGAATTAATTAAAAATGTGTGTGTCAGCCAAAAAACCGGTTTTTAGCCGGTTTCCGGTTTTCCGGTCGGACGGTCAATAAACCGGTTTTTGACAATTGGACCGGTTTTTTGTGATTTTCGGGTTTATAGTGCTAACCGGACCGGACAAGGCACCGGTTCGCGGTTGAACCGGTCGAACCGGCCGGTCCGGTCCGGTTTTCAAAACATTGAGCAATAATATAACTCAGTTTTATTGTTCGAGGTCCTTTATTAAAAAAATATTTACAGAAATAAGAAAAGGAAATGATAAATACAAGACTATTTTTAGTAAATGTAAGACATTTTTTTAACTTTAAGTTTTATCTCTATTTTTTGACGCATTTTAGTATTTATAGACATTTTAATATAAAAACTAATTCTCGTTCTCTACTTATCCTTAACCGTCTACATGACTACATTTGATCTCTATAAATTTCAGCCTCAAACACATCTGAAGAAATTCTAAATTTATTTGTCTTTCATATTGATATTGAATATAATTAAATTTTTACCTCTTTCAACCGTATCATATTCCAAAAATGATAAATTCATGTTCTTTGTGATCAATAGTGTGATAGTCTCCCAAATGTCGATAAAGACTTGCAAAAAAAGAATTTGAAAAAAAGTAAGATGAATATATTAGGTTTTGAAAATTTTAAATAAAGTGTCTACGTTAACTAAAATTCTTCGTGCAATATTCTCCAAAAATAATGTCGTGGAAAACTTTTAGAAAACATGATTTGATAAAATAAGATGAAACTTATTAGAATTAAATGACAAACTCAATTTGGGGTCTTAAGATATAGGAGCCTGGTGACAAAACTTATTAGAATTAAATGACAAACTCAACTAAAACTTTGCTTCATATCCTTTATAAATTTCATTCAAAAAATGCCATCCTCCACACAAAACAAATGAAATATGCACCAAGTAATATTTAAATTGTATTTATTATTTTTTATTCTGCATTTTACATTTTTATGTTTGCATCTAACATTTTTTTTTACGTAGAACGCAATCTTTTTTTCTTTTTCATTTTAGTATTATAAAAATCTATTTATTTCCTTTTTTTCTACAAAATATTGAAAATTATGATTTTCTTTTTAATTTTTTTCAGCCATAGTCACCTATTGACACTCATAGAAACCCGTAGTAATCGTAGCAACCCATAGTCATTTGTACTGCCGTAGTCACCTATAGACATCCGTAGAAACCCGTAGTAATCGTAGTAACCCATAGTCATTTGTACTGCACAATTCGATTTTTTTTTTATTAGATTGAGGTTCAATAATATAATAAAATTTTATTCATCATTTATACTACTGAAATGTTAAATGTTGTCGTTTCAATATTACTAATACTATGCTTTGATTTCAAACATGATTTTGACCAGTGTTCTAAAAATCGGCCGAGGCGGCCGATTAATCGGTCTCCGAGGCGGAGGCGGTCCAAAACCTTTACGATTTTAGTGTAAAGGTTTGAAAAATCGGTTTTTTGCTTGTGAGGCATTTTTAGGCGGTCTGAGGCGGTCCGAGGCGGTCTGAGGCGGTCAAACCTTTAAGGCGGGTCAAACTCGGTGGCAAAAATCGGTTAAAAATCAGTTTTTTTATTTTTTTTATTTTTTTATTTTTATAATTCAAAATAAAAGTTGGATTTTAATAAAAGAAAATATGAGTTTATGCCTTATTTTGTTTATGTTAATTGTTATTGTTAAAGAACTAATGATGTATGCTAGGAATGTTCAAGAATAAATGTTAATTCAAAAAATTTGCTTTTTTATTTATATTTTATAAGGATATTTATGTATTATGATCTTATAATTATTAAACTTTTATTATGTTATTAGGATATATACATGATGGAGATATAACTATGTTTAAATATCTTTTTATATATGTTTGGAGTATTTATAAATAATATTTAGAAATATATTATATTAAATTTTAAAAACCGATTTGTTTCCGATTTATTACCGATTAATCACCGCCGCACCGATTAATCGTGAGTCGGTGCCTGACCGACTCGGACCCGATTACCGCCTTTTACAACCTTGATTTTGACACCTTTCTAATCTGTTTTTTTTTTTGGACAAAATTCAAAACACTGAAATAATAGTCCACCGTAGAAATCCGTAGTAATCGTAGTAACCCATAGTCATTTATACTGCACAATTCAAAAATCCTAACTCCCCTCTTTACTAAAATTCGTCCTGCATTTATCACAAAATACAAATACTACATCTTAATAATTTGAGGCTCTAAACAACCACATTTTTTGGAGGCGCATGCCTTGTTGGCTTGCTCCTAGGCCGACATTGGTATGCCATTGCTCACGCCATATGTTGCGAATATTTGCTTAGTTCATTTTCAATATTTACATAATATTTATATAATATATATGTATATTTTGTGGGAAGTATTTATGTTGAAGGAACAATGTGAACATAGGCAGATTTGATTAGCCCCAATGTCGCGGGAAAGAAAAATAAATATTGTGGTATTTAGGAAAACAACAAAATCTCTCTCTACCTGCAATGTTTGAAGTTTATTGGCTGTGAGCAGCGCCGTACTCGTGTCGGCTATTATGACATTATTCTTTGTGGTGAGAAATTGAATTTGGGTTATTTTTGAACATTCTTTACTCGGTTTACAACTTTTATTTCAAATTTGTCCTTCATCATGTCGGTCAAATGGTTAACTACAATCTTTTGTTTATGTTGTTTCAATATTACTAGTACTATGCTTTGATTTCCAACCCGATTTTTACAAAATTCAAAATACTGAAGTAATTGTCCTTTGAGTTAGCTTTCTTATTCAACTTGAATTAGTTATATTGGCTGTCGGACGACGAAGTTATGCATGCACAAATTATATTTTGAATTTTAAAAAACTTAAAACATCAAAGTTGTAAGCAGTGCTCATTGATTCATTCATATATTTCTCATCCAACATCTAATGTCAGTGACTTGAATTGACTTTGAAAGATAACTCAAACAACTACAACTTTTGTGTTTTGAGTCTTACTAAATTAAACCTTGAAAATTGTCAAAACCACGTTTAAAATTGAAATTAATAAAACTGAAACGACTTTTATCACATCCATTTATGCTATTATTAACATAATATTCCACTCCACGTTTTTATGATAATGAATAGTTTTTTGAACCTGACTAATTATCCTTACTATCGTATAAATATATTTGATAGAAGAGAATGTAACTATCGTATAATTTGCAAGCTATTATACGACAATGTAAGCTTACGCAATGCACTTATATGGTTGGCTGCAAAGTTCCTTCATTATCAAAGAAAAAACAAAGTTCTATATGATTTAATTTCTTTAAGAAAATTATCAGGTAATAAATAAAATAGAAATAAAAAATTCTCTTACAGGATTGTGCGCTAAAATGATGCATCGTAAGAGATATTTCAATGATGCATTGTAAGAGATTTCCATGACCAAGCATCTTTATTATTTTAGGTTTAAGGGTTGTATCTCTTTCACCAATAAACTTATCCCTTTAATATGAATTATAAATAAAGGAAAAATTAATATTTATGACAAAATTAGCTCTAACCCTTTACACCCAATTCTTAATTGTAACTCTAATTTAATTAATTTTGACCAACAAAATCCAATTTTGGTTTTTTTTTTCTAAAATTATTTTTTTTTGCCGCCGGTTTCCGGCGTTGACTTTTTCGATTTTTTTCTCTCTAAAATTTTATCCATTTTTACGCCTGCCGCTAAATGTTGACCGTAATTGTAATGTCATTAACAGCAATTACACTGTCGCTGACAGTAATTATACTGTCGTTGACAGAGTACATTAACGTAAGTGTACTGTCGTTGATAGTACATTTATGTTATCGTACTGTCCTTGAAAATACATTTATGTTATTGTACAGCCGTTGACAGTATAATTACAGTCAGCGACAATATTATTATTCTTTTGGCTTTTTTGGGTTTGATTTGTTGACAAGTCAACGTAATTATATTACTATCGTTGACGGTAAAATAATTGTAAACACAATAATATTACTCTCAACCACATCAATAATATTTTTTTTGGATTTTTTGTTTTGTTTGAGTTGTTGACGGATTAACGTAATAATATTACTGTCTACTAGTGTAATATTACTGTAAACACAATAATATTAGTATATTACCGTGGTTGACGGTAATATTATTGTTTGTTACAGTAATATTACTGTGAGTTACAGTAATATTAATGTGAGCCACATCATATTAATTCTTTTGGGTTTTTTTTTATGTTTATCTTTGTTCAACGGTCAACATGTTAATTTTACTCTATTACACAATAATGATGACTTTTATTGTGTTAATATTAATGCGATAGAGATTAATATAACAATATTATTGTGTTAAACTGTAGTATAGTTAATATTACTGTGTTTAACAGTAATATAGTTAATATGACTGTCACCACAACAATATTGTTGTTTAAACATGGCAAAAAGATGTTAAAGAAAAAAAAAAAAAAAAAAAAAGTCAACGCCGCCGGAGACCGGCGTTAACCGCCGATCAGCGGCGACAAAAGCAGATTTTTTTTTGAAAAAGTCAACGCCGGAGACCGGCGGTTAACGCCGCAAACCGCGAAAAATCAAGAAGAAAAAGAAAATCAACTGCGGTTGACCGACTGCGACGGACGAAATTGTACTCAAATTTTGAGTTTTGTGTCAAAATTGAATAATTTGTAAAATTTAGGTTCAAATTAATGTTAAATAAAATTAAATGATGAAATTGGAGCATATTAAAATGTGATGGGCTATTTTAGTCTTTGACACACCTCTGGACAATGTGTGAACTTTTTTATAAAAAAAATTGTCTAAATCATTTATGAATAAGTATTTATTGATGAGTTTATTTATATATGCCTTAATTAATAATATGAGATTTGTTTTAACAATCTAATATAACCTAAGTGTAGAAAATACAATAAATTCTTACTTTTGACAAGGAAATACTGTGTAATGAAAGGTGGCGAAGTTACACAGAAGATGGTCTAGTGGTTGGACTAAGTACGCCTGTATCAATTGACTCACATTCAAATTTCCTTGCCAGTGATAGTCAGGTGGAGTTTGTCACAAATGGTTAGCCTAATGTGGTTTACATCTCTTGTATAATTTGTAAGCTATTATACATGAATTTAAGTTTACGCGGTACACCTATATAATTAGTTGCAGAGTTACTTCATTACCGATGAAAAAAAAAAGGTTGGCGAAAATCTAACAATGAATGAAGTGGTGGGGTCTAGATTTTGGTTCTTTCTTTTGCTTCAATTCTCAAAATGTCCGTCTTTTTCTTCTTAAAGATGATCAATTTAAGAAATCCTAATCAAGAGAAAATTAGTGACAAGTTCCTCACTAGCCGACCTCTTCTTTTTTTTTTTTTTTTGTAAATTTTTTTTATTATTCCATTATCCGGCTCTAAGTCAATGGGGTCTCATCTAAACTTTGTGGACCTACACAAGGAAAAAGAGTATCCCTACACTAACAATAAAAATCATAGAGCAAGCTACTAAGCAAATATCTAACAAACAGAGAACGAGGGATCTAAATCCTAATAAACTATAACCAAAAGTTAGCAAGAAAAAAGAAGAATGTCTCATGCCTCCACTCCAGTTCCACCAGCAAACGAAAATCTCCATATACAATTCACGGTAGAAATTTCCAGATTTGAAGTCGGTTGACTCTATAGGCCACCGAAGCTGCTGGTGGTAGTTTGTCTTCCCGGTTGTATGCCTTAGTGTTAGAATCCGAGAGGATTCTGATTTTGGTTTTTCAGCACGTATGTGAAAAACGTGTGTCTAAAGCTAGGGAAGTTTCCTTAATGCTTTAAACTCTTATTTTGTCATTAATTTATTTAATTGTATAAGTCATGTGCTAACAAAGACTTTCTTTGACAAAGACTTTCTTTATTACACAATCTCTTATTTCTTCACGTAAAGATTGATTATCAACCTAATGGGCTTTAATCTTTTGTAGGGCTCTTTTATTCAACATAGAATATAAATAGCAGCACAGCACGGCGTTTCGAGTGTGCGTCTTTTCGGAGAGAAACATATCTCTCATTTCTTTGTTGCTGTTGCACGCCGTTTGTTGGAGAAGAAAAATTATATTTTTCTGCTCTTATTTTCGCTGCTCCCGGAACGTCTTTGATCGAGAGAAGTTTTTCACATAAAATATTTTTCCTCTCGTTTTTTTTATTGTTCCATCGTGATACGTGATTTTCATAGAAAATATATCGGCTTCAAGGCTTTGTGGTGAAGACACCAAGATTCAAGAAGTATCACAAGTTTGCTTCTTCTATATAAAAATAAGATCGGTTCTTCGGGAGAGGGGCTTAAACAGATCTCGGGAGGAGATCGATCCGCCGACTGAGGGATTCAACGTTGAAGAGAGTTCAACCGTGCGGAGCAAGGGACGTGCTGCAAATTGAAGATTTATAATTCAGCGTAGTATACAAGAACGGCGTCAACAAAGAGGGAGTCTTCGTATTTTGATTAAGTCCTATTATTGTATTCGTAAAACTAAAAATTAGTAAATTTTATTTGCAGGTCCCCGTGGATGTAGGGTACAATTGTATCCGAAGCACATTAAAACTTGTGTCTCGTTTATTTCTGTTTTTACGAACTGCTTCACGAACTGTTGCAACACTTCACGCAACAGTAACGAAAAACTGAATCTGACACAAATAATTTATATCTGCACGAAATAAATTCTAACAATTGGCATCAAGAGCCTGTCACTAGATACACTTAGTGAGATTTTGGGATTTAATTTTTTTTGATTTTTTTTGTGCAGATATGAATAATCATCGTGAAGGCGCATTTCTACCACCTCTTTTGTGTGAATTGAACTACTCTGATTGGAAAATAAGGATGAAGATGTTCATCAAATCTATTGATGAATGGGCCTGGCGCGCGGTTCTATTTGGTTGGACACCTCCTACCTCAATGAATGAGTCACATGAGATCATTCAAACGCCAAAAGAAAAGTGGAGTGATGAAGAAGTACGAGTAGCAGATGATAATTCCAAGGCAACCAATGCTATCTTGAGTTGTATCGATGACGAACAATTCAAACTGATATCAATGTGCAAATCAGCAAAGGAGGCATGAGATGTTCTACAAGAGACCTACGAAGGAAGTACTTTGATAAGCAAGTGCAAAGAGACTGCTGCTGAAACTGTTGCAGTAGTTGGACAGACAGTTCAAACAGAACTCAGGTATGATAATTTGCCTTCAATAGACGACAGCGGTTTAACTCCCTTTGTTCTTGCAGGTGATGATGGGGATTCAGAAAACATTAGTGATGATGACGAGACAACCTTGGAAGAATTAAAGAAGTGCTACGAAAGGATGTACGGAAAATTGCTTCAGGTATGCGAGTCGAATAAATTCTTAGAAAAAGAGAAGCTTGTCCTAATCAAGGAAAACAAAGTGTTGAAGGTAAGAATTTCTACTCTTGAACAAAATGCTATTTCTGCTAGTAGAGAATCAGATAGTTTGAAGGCTAAATTTGTTCAAACCCAAGATGTTATTTCTAAGTTTAATACTGGTAGAGTAACTTTGAATGAAATTTTGAATAAAAATCAGCCGAACTATAGTCGTATAGGTTTAAGGGGTAATCAGCTATCTAATGATGCATTGAAACAGAAAGAAGATTCAAAAAGAAAAATCAATTTTGTTAAACAATCCACTGTTTCACAAACTGTTGCGCTAGTTGCATCAACACAGTCATCTCAAAGAAAACGTTTTGTCCCTACCTGTCATTTTTGTCATGTTCCTGGTCATATACGACCTAGGTGTTTTAAGTACTTGAAAATGGTTAAAAGAATAATGGCCCGCTCACCACTTTCCGCTAAAATTGATCATGCTTTTGTGTCGTCTCAAAAACCCAAGATAAAGGTTGATTTAGTGAATAAAACTCAACAAACAATCTGGGTAAAGAAGTCTGATCTTAATTGTTTATCTGCCATTACTTCTTTAAACTCATGTGATGATAGTACTAACTGTTCCAACAGTTCTGGTGACAAAGCTAGTTTGGGGAATAAAAAACTTGGTAATATGAATTGTGATAATTTGTATGCGAAAAATAAGTTTATGAATCCAATTCAGCATTCGAGAACTAAGCTTACTGATATTTGTCATTGTTTCATAAGGGGCTTGATCGAAAAGGGGGTTGTCTCAATTGATTATGCTGCAATGGAGAATGAATTAACTGATGCTTTTGAAAAAACCCTTGATGCACAGAGATTTGATTCCTTGCGAAAATCGCTGGGAATTTATGTTGTTTAATCTGATGCAGTTGCATGAACTGTAGCAACAGTCTGTGTGTCCAGACTTGCAACTTTTAGTGGTAGGACACTTCATATGTTTTTGCATCGCATATAGGACCTGCATTAAGCATACTGCATATGATTGAGACAAATGTGAATTTGGTACTTCGTGTTCTTCTAAACTTTGTGGGGGTAGAACTTCACCAATTCCCAAAATGATTACTTAAAAGGCTCCAACTTATTTATTTCTCTGAATAGTCTTGTCATGGTTGGATGTTTTTATAGGGAAAAGCTGCCTCTTTTAATGAGTGAAAGCTACTCTTGAACTACTGTTACTAATATATATATCTACAACCATTTGGTCAGTGAATAGTTCGAAGCCTTTTTGAGTCGAGTCAGTAAATCACGTGGCCGAAAACTCGCTACACGGCTCAATTACAAAGCCCAAGGGACTACACATTGCACGGCCATTATAAATTATACATATGGTCAGTGAATAGTTCGAAGCCTAGTTGAGTCGAGCCAGTAAACCACTTGACCGAACACTCACTACAAGGCTCAATTAGAAAGCCCAGGGGACTACACATTGCACGACCACCATAATCTAGTTCCTTTTAATTGCTCTGTTTTTCATGGGAAAAAGCTACCATTAGACGTATGTGGACGCTACCTAATAAGGGCATCTTTGTGTTTGACTTGGGATTATTAAGTTTATTGGTTGCATTAGCAGTCGGATTTTTGGGGATTGCGCTTATCGTGAATGTGAAGATAAATCCCATATGTTTTGTTTGTCCATGCAGTATCCTATTCACATATGTCTCTTCACTCATGTTTATTTATCATGTTTACTTCTTGTCTTGCATTAGGCATTATTTAAAATAAAAAAAAAAATAAAAAAAAAAAAAAAGAGAAAAAGAGAGAGAGAGACGGGATTTTTGTTCATGTGCCGGTTAAATTTGATTCTTATTGCAACCGGATCTATTGGGCCTACTACTCACATTTCCTCGTTTCGTATGAAGTTTGGCAAAGTCTGTAGTCTTTGTTATTTAATGTTGGATTTGATATCACTATCCTTTGATTTTCGCATTGCAATTATCGTGTGGTATTGAGTTGTGAGTTTGTGATTTTGTGTGCATGTTATGTATGGTGATTCTTCTCACTTACTTTCAAAATTCTCTCTACGTTTGATCTTTTTGTTAAGTGTTTGAACAGCTTGCTCGAATCATCAAGATCTTTTTGTTAAGTCTTTGAACATCTACGTGCACCATGTTGAGTTATCTATGCATGGTGATTGCCCAGAAAGGGGGAGAAAAGAACAGTATCGATGGCATGAACATAGGGGGAGTTCCGACAACTGTTGCGACAGTGCATCAAACAGTTGCTGGAAGAGTGCAGGAATGCAGGGGGAGTTCAGACAACTGTTGAGACAATGCATCATACAGTTGTTGGAATAATGCAGAAATTCATGAGGAATTCATTCAGCTATTGGCACAGTTGACGAGTATTGTGAAGGGAAGTTGATTCTACTACTTCATGTCTTTTTTGTGGGAAGTTGATTTTGTTACTGCATATCCTTTTGTTCCCTGCTTATTTGAACCATTTTGAGTATCTGCTTTTCTAGGTTTTATTTTTGCTAAGAGCTCATACAGTTCGATGAACTGTTGCAACAGTTTATATTTGCAGATGTTATTTTGAATTTGCTAACCCTTGTTCATGCATCTATCATATATTTAGGGGGAGTAAATGTTCTGACCAATCAATGCCAAAGGGGGAGAGTGTTAGAATCTCTGTGGGATTCTAAGTCCACAACACCAAGTGGAATTCTATGGAGATGTGTATTAATATGAGGAACATATTTTACTTAGTTATCTCATTAGATAATTTGAGAAGACCACAACACCAAGTGGAATTCTATGGAGATGTGTATTAATATGAGGAACATATTTTACTTAGTTATCTCATTAGATAATTTGAGAAGAAATAAAATTATCTCTCCATATTAATCTCCTGAACGTGTATCTCCAAAAATAGAAGAAAATTCACATTTTTAATATTGTGTTTATTGTCATTAATTGGTTTAGGTCTTCACAAGAATATAAAAGGAGGAGCTAATGCTGACGTTATTTGCTGAGTCTTTTATCACGTGGATGATATACCACGTCGCCCTCCAAGTCTACAAAGCCATGTAAGCAAAGGGGAAGAATGAAGTCATGTACAAGGGAGCTGCCTAAGGATCATTTGCAAGGGGAGAAACACATGCAGGGGGAGCTGACTCCATTGTGAACAACCTGCCGAAGCCACTACTGTGGGAACAGTTGCTCTAACTGTGGCACTTACTGCTACAGCAGTTCATGCCACTCTTGTTGCTGAAAGAGATAATGATGATGAGTTGTTCCTTTAATGCTGAGGATGGTACTTAGTTTTATTTGCTTCCGTCTAATCATCTCATTGTTTTATTTTCAGGTATTTGACGAAGGGGGAGGACTTGATTATAATAAATAGATGACAAAGGGGGAGATTGTTAGAATCCGAGAGGATTCTGATTTTGGTTTTTCAGCACGTATGTGAAAAACGTGTGTCTAAAGTTAGGGAAGTTTCCTTAATGCTTTAAACTCTTATTTTGTCATTAATTATTTAATTGTATAAGTCATGTGCTAACAAAGACTTTCTTTGACAAAGACTTTCTTTATTACACAATCTCTTATTTCATCACGTAAAGATTGATTATCAACCTAATGGGCTTTAATCTTTTGTAGGGCTCTTTTATTCAACATAGAATATAAATAGCAGCACAGCACGGCGTTTCGAGTGTGCGTCTTTTCGGAGAGAAACAGATCTCTCATTTCTTTGTTGCTGTTGCACGCCGTTTGTTGGAGAAGAAAAATTATATTTTTCTGCTCTTATTTTCGCTGCTCCCGGAACGTCTTTGATCGAGAGAAGTTTTTCACATAAAATATTTTTCCTCTCGTTTTTTTTATTGTTCCATCGTGATACGTGATTTTCATAGAAAATATATCGGCTTCAAGGCTTTGTGGTGAAGACACCAAGATTCAAGAAGTATCACAAGTTTGCTTCTTCTATATAAAAAGAAGATCGGTTCTTCGGGAGAGGGGCTTAAACAGATCTCGGGAGGAGATCGATCCGCCGACAGAGGGATTCAGCGTTGAAGGGAGTTCAACCGTGCGGAGCAAGGGACGTGCTGCAAATTGAAGATTTATAATTCAGCGTAGTATACAAGAACGGCGTCAACAAAGAGGGAGTCTTTGTATTTTGATTAAGTCCTATTATTGTATTCGTAAAACTAAAAATTAGTAAATTTTATTTGCAGGTCCCCGTGGATGTAGGGTACAGTTGTATCCGAACCACATTAAAACTTGTGTCTCGTTTATTTCTGTTTTTACGAACTGCTTCACGAACTGTTGCAACACTTCACGCAACAGTAACGAAAAACTGAATCTGACACAAATAATTTATATATGTACGAAATAAATTCTAACACTTAGTATTCGGGTGGTCGTAAGCAGCGTCTGCGAGCCGGTCTGCGCGATTCTCTTTTGCCTGCACTTAAAAATTTGTCAAAATAGGGCTTTGTATTCTCGAGCATAATATTCTTTTATTTGGATTTGATTAACGTCTATAAAAATGTATATTTTTATTCGAGTTAAGTTCTTCGTCCGCTCTTTTAATTTGTATTTGTCAAATTATCATTACAAATCAGTTGAGTCAATTAGTTATAATTAGTTATCACTTTCACCTCCTCTCCATTTGTCCTTCTTTCAAGTCAACTAATATATAATTTAATTAAGTAATTTGAACTAGTCTTACTAAACTGATTTTATATTAATTGATTGACTTAAATCAATTGATTCAACTTATTTTATATCAATTGAATTAAAAAAAAAGTAATTAATTACTCTATTTTAGTGTTAATTCTTTTGTTAATAGTAAAATTATTGTTTTTTTCTTTTAGATTATATATACTTTACGGTATATAAATGAACTCCGACATAATTTGGATTAAGTTGAAAAGCCGGAGAAAAATATCTACAATGTTGGCATTTTGAATTGTAAAATATGAATTTCGTCAAGGTCATCGACAAATATCAAAATTATACTTTCTCCTCAAATAAGTAGTGTGTAAAGAATGAAAACAAAATAATAATAAAAAAGCACGCGGTGTCAATTGTATGATTGAACAGCTAGCTAGCTGGTGTCACGTTTATTTTGGTTTGGACAAAGGTAGAAATATATGTTGGAGATATTTTCAGACCAATCGACTTGGTTTCGGCCACAAGGTATAAATATCTGCCAGACATGATTTATTATTATCTTCATTTTTTTTGGATCCATCAGAAGATATTTTCGTGAGTTTTCTTTGATATTTTAGGGGGAATAACTTTAATTAGTAACATTATTGCATCTGTCCTTTTCATTGCCATAATCTAAACAAGAAAAAACAAAATTAAACACAAAGATCTGTTCAAAAAATGCCATTGTCCACATCATCATTCTCATCAGCTTGCTTTTCATGATGACTCTTGGATATTTTTAAGTACTTGAATTTTCATTTCATTAAAACTCCTAGGAATATATACATACAGTATAGTTCTACCAATAGTTACAGTAAATCTCGCTTAAATAATAATTATTTTCGGTTGTTAACTTGGTGAAAATGTACTAAATTATTGATTCGATAATTAAATATTTCGCTAAATTAATAGAATTTTATTAGTTCTGACTCTGTTAATTTATAAAAATTTAATTGTATTTGAGATGGTATTTTACAATAGAACAAGGCCATTGGAATATGAGGCCATTATCAACAACTACAAGCTACTATTGTAACTATATCCGGGCCGTATATAATTAATTATATATGTAACACAAGATTAAATTCTACATTTTAGAAGAAAAGCACTCGGGATAAGCTTTACGCAACGAATTCGGTTTTAAAAAGTAAATAAATAATAAATTTAGCAATGCTAAATGGAAAATTATATGCTATACTTGGTGAATATAACTAGGCACCCTGATTAATAAGATTCACTACGGGTTCAATTATGCCCCAATGGGTTTTAGAAATATAATTATAAAATAAATAAAAAAGGAAACATGTCAAGAAAAGAGCCACCCGGTGAAAATCACCGGGTGTAGCATCGTATTCCCCATGCTAAATTCATTCTATTGTACTTTATGGATCACGTCACCTACAAAAAAAATAATAAATTGAAATGCTAAATTTGGGTTATGTTTGGTAAGCTTTTGAGCTTCCATTTCTATTTTATTATGAAGAAAGATGGTTTGGGAGAAGATTTTGAAAATTAAATAAAGTTTGTTTGTGTTTTGAGAGGCGACAATTTGTACTATTGCAAGTCAAATCATGTTTGAAATGTGTTGGAAACAGTATTTTGGAAGAAAAAATTGAAACATAAATTGATTTTAGTTTGTATTTTACCGAAGACAATTGTCACCGAGCGGTCAAATCATGTTTGTTAGAGATAGAAACATTTGAATTTTTTTTAGAATTTTTTTTGAAAATATTGTACAAAGATAATTTTCATTTTAAGGAAAGTGTGAAAAATCTTACCAAACATAGTAGTTTCTTATGTTTGTTATTTATTGTACAAAAAACATACACTTTTATAAAACTGAATTTTCTTAAAATTTTCCAAAACTATAAAAAAGATTTGAAAAATTTCCGCTAGGTTTTTAAATATTAAAATTTATGTGATTTCTGAAACTTTTTGAAATTCCGCAATTTCCGAAAGTACTGAAGTTGGAATTGGAATTTAAAAAAAATATGAAAATTTTCCGATGAGGCTAGTTCTGATTCATTACATCCGACTTTCAGCACTACGTTGCGCATAGTAGAGGTCGGCCTAAGGCAAACCATGCGATGCAATGGTTGCATGAAATCAAATACATCACATAACGTATGTGAAATGAAAGTAAATAATAATAGAAAAAGAGGAGAGAATACAGAAAAACAACATGAGAGATAATTGTACATATATAATTGTGGGTATTTAGGTGAGATGAGATTTTCATTTATATCGGTGCAATCCACCGAAAGTTACAAATGAATTACATAGGAACTATAACCACTACAAAGTTTGGGGATAATGGGGTAGTGAGAAGTTGAGAATCTATAGTCTCATCTGTTAGCATAGAAAGACCCACTTTTCCATATTATTTACAACAATATATATGTTTTTATTTATATATACATATATTTCGGTATTCAAAATAAATATTATTATCAATTATCAATCTGCGATTGATAATTAAGAAAACAATTTAGAATTGACCAATAAATCGTGTAAATAATCATGGAATTGGAAACTACAAAATATATTTAGAAATCTGTTATTTAAACATGTTTTTGACTTTTTCAAAAATTACAAAACGAACCGTAAGGTGTCCTACATGTGTACACTCTCAAGTGTCGGAAGCAAAACATGTCCGAAACACGAATACGTTAAGAAGTCGAAGTTTTCGTGCTACGTCGCTTTCAAATCATTCTTTGCTTTCAAATTCAACTTAAATGTAATTATATTAGTGGGTAGGCTGAACTTTTTTTTTTATATACTTAAATCAAATAACAAAGACAGCTTATAAATTTCACAGTATAGTAATGCAACAGGGGAAATGCTATTTTATCTTTAAAAAAAAAAAAAAAAAAAGAAAAAAAAAAGAAAATTGTTTTTTTGTATAGTGTCCTATTAAGATGGTATCCCAGCCAGGAATGTCACTTTGTCTTAAACAATTCACACACTCAATTCAACCGAACCGTTGCATAACATCAGTTTACATAAGAAGATACAATGAATACATATTTAAACTTAACACGAATTTGCTATAAAAGAGGTTCTCATCAGAACTTGCATAATAATTTAATGGTTAAGAGAGAGAGATTAGATTGCATGGATTACGAGTCGGCAATCGGAAAAGCAGATCCAATTTTGTTGCCAAGACGATAGCACTTGATATTGACCGGGTACGGACCGAGTTCGACATAGTTATCTTCTCCCCCCAAATAGAAGCACAGTGTGTATATTGCTATCTCAAACTCCGGGCTCACTCCAACCAACGTGCTCGACACCGACTTTAGAACCCCATTCCATTCAAATTGTATTGTTAGCAACTGTGTTTCTGCATCAGGCTGCATTAATAATACCATACACGTAAATAAATTAATACATACATTTGATAAACAAACTATTGTATTGTACAGGTAAACCTCTATAAATTAGTTAAACCTCTATAAATTAATACAGTTGGGACTAGTAAAATCCTATTAATTTAGTGAAATATTAAATTATCGAGTTAATAATTTAATACATTTTTACCAACTCAGGGACTGGAAGAAATTATTATTTAAACGAGGTTATTAATTTATCAAGGTTCTACTATATGCTATATTGAAATGAAAAATCACTTTACCACTTGGCCACGCCTCCGAGGAAAAATATAACCTTGATAGTCCACCCTCTCCTTCGACTCTTCCAGATAGAACTGCAAAACAAAAATTCACAAATTACGATTCAAATAACATACGGGCGTACATTACGAGACAAACAACGGAGGAGGGTAAAATAGTCTTTTTCGGACAAAGCACCTGAATCCAGTTATGGAATCCGGAGACTTGTTGCTCCCCGCGCTGTTTGATTTCTCCGACAAAGACGTGTTCGAAAGCAGAAGAAGAACCGGAAGTGCCGCCTCGTCCGTAAAGGTCGAACCAGAGACTCGTCATCATTCTCTTGAAGTCTTGGAAACTACCGGATGCGACGCCCTTTGCGGAGAGATACTTGTAAAGGTACTTAATCGGCGCACTTCTGCTTATCTCTTCGATAAACGCCGCTTGCTCTTGTATCTCTTCGTTTGTCACTACTTCTTTAAGACCCTCGTGCGGGTTGTAGTTATCGAGAAGCGAACAGAAACGCGAGTATGTAGGCCTCGTAAACACCTCTTCGCTCAGCCAAGAAAATAAACCCCCTTCAGCCATGTCTTGCTTCTGGTAAACCTTCTTCCCTTCACCGCAATCGATCTCGTAATGTTTCCCGGGTACTAAACGGTTTAAATCGAGATCCCACAGTTTGTTAAGAGCCTTTGAAAGATCAGAGAGCTCTTCTTCCGAGGGCTCCACGTCAGCACCACAGTCAGATTCGCCTGAGTAACCTTGCTCGCTTGCGGGGCGCTTGTAATTGTTCCAGTTATCCTTAATCACCTGCACAGAAATCGTTACGACAAGTTTAAATTTCGATAATAACGCGGAATTATGCTCAATCAAGAAATAACAATTTCAATTACTTCCTCAAACATAACAAAGTGGATGCACGAAGAAATGTGATGTAAATGAATTTAACAGCAATAAAACTTTACAAAAGCTGCACCATTTGAAGGCATGTTATATTTCTAGAATTCTGTATAGAATGACATGCTTTTTCTCCATCAAGGGAGCGGGAGCTGTCGATAAAAGTGTAGACCTTTCAATTCTAACTTGGATAAAAAGTTCAATCAAAAAATTCTTGGCACACAAATCAATGAAATACACTGAATATATCGGTGTGTAGAAAAAATAATAACAAATACTATCCAGTTTGGATGCGAATTATGATTACGAAGGAACTTCAACAAAGAAATGAAATGGTTCGATTCAATTAAAGAAAGCGAGAACTATATATATGAAACACAAAAGAGAAAATGTAGTGAGACCTTGTGATGCTGTTTGGAAGGCTTCTTCTTCTTCTGCTGCACAGTCTCCCAACCATCAGTACTGTTTTCATCTCCCTCCTCCTGCAATTTGTAATTCACCCCCACGTACACCACACCTTTTTATATTAATATTTTGCTTTAAACTAAGAAAAATCATTTCTCTCACCCCATTTTCATTAGAAATACAACTTATAATAATCATTTTCAAACACACAATTTTCGTTTCAAACACGAATCTTCCTACTACTACTGATATTTGAAATTTTGAAAGTCGAAAAGCATTTGCTTTACGTAAAAGAATACAGCTAATTTCAATTTTCGGATTTTAATTCCGAAGATAAAACTATCCAGATTGATGCTACGGTTGGACTAACATTACCACTATATAACAGATTACATTAAAAAAAAAAAAAAAAAAAGAGTTGACCTTTTGGGTTCTGGATCCTCCTCCTGATTTCCTCCTGTCATCATTTCTTCCGTAACGTTCTTCCTGTAATACATTAAACACACACACACACACACACACACACACACACACACATACATAAAGCTTGTGAACAGAAAACTCATGTAACAAACAATTGAAAGAAGAGTAAAAAAAAAAAAAAAGACCTGTGTGTTAGTGTTAGAATTGCAGGTGTTGGAATTGGAGGCGCCATGGTTTTCATCATCCTCACCAGACACCACCTGTTCAATTTTATAGCACATCATCATACGTTTGATTCATTCTAATTCTAATTCTAATTCTATATTATCAATTATATCATAAATAAATAAATAAATAAATAAATAAATAAATAAGAGAAAATAAGATCGGTAGCTAAGGCTAACCAACCTGCGCCCAACTGGATCTAGGTTGTTCTTCCCTAATTGGCTGAGAGTCCCTTTCATCTCGACGATCATCGTCACCACCACCACCGCCGCCACGTTGATTATTAATGTGATCCAATGCTACATTCATCAATCCCTTCATAAGTCCTTCCATTGCAGTATGGAGATCTGATCCGGATTTCGGGTTTCGGGTTTTGCGGGGTGGGTGTATGTATGAACAATTTACAAATGGCAAGTACCGAATGGTGAGTTAGTTGTGTTTATCCTAATTTATATTTATTGGCGCGGAATGGAATCTCACCCACTTCATTTTCCTCTAATCATTTCCATTTACGCCGACACCCAAACCCAAAAAATAAATGAGTCACTCAGTCCTCCTTTGACTTTTCATTCCGTAATTTAACTTTTTTGTCAAAATTTGTACATGATGATTACTCCAATTTGATTCACATGTAGTAAAGCAAAAACAATTACGGACGGTCCGTTAAAATTCCAAATTCGGATCCCCACTCAATTGCAGAGATGTGACAAATTTAATGTCACACTTTTATGGGGTGGGGCCCACTTCAAAAATTAATTTCCTAAACCGGCTTTTGAGATCCTACATCGGGTGAAATACACCGAGTAGATCTTTACCATTCATATACACACAAGCACACACACATTGGTATGTGTAGATCAACGGTAAAAAATCACCCGGTATAATCTTCATCGGGTGTAGGATAGATAAAACCTTGCTAAACCGTAGCCAGCACTTTGTGGCCTGGTGAGTTGAGAGTCTACAGAGTACAGAATATGTACCAAGTAATATTTAAACTGTATTTATCATTTTTTCATTCTGCATTTAACATTTTTATTTTCGCATCTAGCATTTTTGTTATTATGTTTTTTGGTAGAACAATTTTTTTTTGCATTTTCGTATTTTTTCCAATTTTTTTCTACATTATATTGAAAATTATGATTTTTTTTTTTTTTAATTTTTGTCGGCCGTAGTCTTCTATAGAAATCCGTAGGAAACCATAGTAATTTGTAGAAAACTGTAGTAATCCGTAGTCAAGTATTCTTAAAACCCTAATCTTCTTTTGAACCCTAGCCGTCACACACCATAGACACCCATAGATACTCATAGACATCTATAGACATGAAATCGAAAATTTTCAGATTCGCTCCACCAAACCGTAGATCTCCTCCACCAAACCCTAGATCTGCGACGCTAACATCACCACGTCGCTAAAGATGCCACAAACCCCACCCACGTTGCCATTACCACCACACCCCACCCCCCCACCCCCAAAGTCGAGCACCACCGACACTATCCCCAGCCCTGAGTGCCGCCACCACCAACAATTAGAACCACCACCGCCGCCACCAGTATCCGGAACCACCGCCGCCGCCCCCTGCATCTAGAACCACCGCCGACGCCACCAGCAACCAGAACCACCGCTGCCCACATCAAGATCCGAACTGAAAAACGCCTCGGTGACCAGTCAATTAACAATATAGTCTCCATAACCATCCCACCATAATTGAGAGAGAGAAAGATAAAAGAGAGAGATAAAGAGAGAGGAAGCAGCGAGAGAAAAGTAGAAAAACGAGAGAAAGAGAGAGAGAATTGAAAAAGAGACACAAATCTGGTTTGAAAAACCGTAAAATAGAGGTTATATTTAGGGTATAAGGGCAAATTAGGAATTAAAAAAAACAAAAGGATGTGGGTCATATTATATTTTAAAATAGGGGTGTATTTAAAAAAAATAGTTTGAGGTTGTAATTTAGTTCTAATTAAGATTGGTAGGAGGGACCTAAACATATTAACCCCTAAAAATAAAGTTTTTTTAGAAGCCTGCGAGCCCATGTGAACATGTTAGAGGCAAATCAATGAGATAAGTTAAGGCTGCGCATGGATCGGTTTTAACCACCAACCAACCCATTTTCGACCCATAATTTATGATAGATAATCAACCATCAACCGACCCATTTAAGTAGGGTCGATAATATCAACCAACCCATGTATAGTTGGGTCGATAATGGTTTCTAATATGCTAAAAAGTTGGTTAGTTGGGTAATATCGGCCAACCAACTTTATTTATTAATTTATTATTTATTAATTTTAATTAAAATGTTTAATATTTGTTATTTCAAATTTATATTTTATATCACATTTATTAAATTGTCTAATGTTAACCAAAATCCTACAAATAATAAATCTAACCTAATTATCTAATTTGAACTATTTTAATTTTAAAACATATAGCCTAAATATTTGGACGATTATTATTCGTTGAACTATTTATCTTTAATTGCAATATATATGCGCGTAATGTTTTGAATCTTTTATTTGAATATTGTTGAACTAATCACATTTAATTTATAAAAGATATAGCGATGCAACACCTAATAAAATATTTAAAAAAGGTTAAAAAATATTTAGATGGACGACAATCAACCAAACCACCAACCAACCCACCAAATTGGTTTTCAACCATCACCCAACCCATGCAAATTGGGTCGATAACGATTTCCAATATTTACCAAAGTTGGTTGTATGGGTTGGGTTGGTTTTATGGCTGGTTTTTAACCAAACCAACCAACGCACAGCCCTAAGATAAGTGACGAGGTGAATGACAGCCGTTTGAAAAGAAGACCTGGAATGTGTTCCCTAAATAGATAAGGAAAGCATGTCAATTAATAAGAGTAATTGAACAATCAATGTAATTAGACAAATAAAGAGATCATTATAAAATAGGAAATGTCTCAATAGAAATCCTCTATATAAATGAATGTAAAGAACCGATTAAGGGCACGATTTAACGTCAATGAAAGAATTTTATACTCTCTTCCAAGCTATCTCTCATATCCATTCTTTCCGTTCATCATTTCACCATCGTCGGTCCAAGATCCGGTGTCCGGTGTGTCTCCGACAGTCATTAAGAAATAGGGTTTGGAGTGATGTCTTGAGGGCGTAGATATTACACCACCATATGTGTTGGAGTATTTTAATAAAAACATATAGGGCTTATTTTACATACCCCCTCCCTAGCTACAAAAAAATTAGGGATAAACTCAAGTCAAAATCATCCTTTGACATACCCCCTGGAGAGACGAAAGTACTATACTACCCTTATATGCAATCTTCGGCCAAACTGCATTCAACATTTCCGCTCCTGCATTTAGCATTTTCGCTGATTTATTTATTATTTTTTTTTTCTTTTAATAAACCTGCAGTTGTGTTAGAGGCCCATCCGAACATGCTAGAGGCAAATCATTGGGGTAGGTGACGAGGTGAATGAGAGCTGTTGGAAAAGAAGATCTGAAAGATGTGCTCCCTAAATAGATAAGGAAATCATGTCAATTAATAAGAGTAATTACACAATCAATGTAATTACACAAATAAAGAGATCCTAAATTAGGAAATGTTTGAATATAAATCCTCTATATAAATGAATGTAAAGAACCGTTCATCATATATTTACAGGTAAACACCACATGAAATTAACAATTAACAATTGGTTGTACCTATTTGCAATATCAAAATTTCTAAATACAAGACCTTATTTCATGCAAGACCAAAAATATAGATAAATTTATTTAGAGCAAGACTAAAAATTACAATTATAACCCCAATATTAATTTTGATATTATTAATTCAAAAAAAGCTTAATTGCTATTGCAAGTCCAAAAAAAAAATAAAAAAAAAATGAAAAATGACCATTCTTCTTCACCATCAAAACCCAACCTCTTCTTCTTCACAATCATTCTACACATTTTCTCCAAAAAAACTCTTTCATATTCTCCAAAAACCCTCATCAAACAAAACCCCCTAATCTTAGTAAAACATGCAAATGAGGACATTATGGACACACAAGACATCAATATGGATGATTCTAAGGTCGAAGAACAAAATGGGATAAGAAACATTGTACTTTTTTTTAGCTTTCTGATCGTTTTCACGTTTTTCGAAAATAATTGTCCGTACACAAATATTCGACGTTTACAGGTCGATATTTAGCTATAAAAACGACATTCTAGAGTCGAATTTATCAGTTTCTGAAAAAACCGACGCCATCGTGTTGTTTTAATTGCTAAAAATCGACACATTGAAGTCGAATTTTGAACAAAATATCGACACCCAAATGTCGAAAAAAATGCAAATAATCGACAATAACTTATTGTCGATATTTAGTGAAAAATTTGACACCAGTGTATCGAAATTTTACAAGGCGATGGTCGACTTCATCGGCGACGACAACGGCGAGGCGGCGAATCTGCAAGTGGTCCTCTTCTTTCTTCCCTCCCGTTTTTCAATTGTGTTTTTTCTTTTTTTCTTTTTTTTTTTTTTTTTAAATTTGGTCTTGCAAGAGTAATTGATAGAATTAAGTTTTATTTTATTTGTATTTTACTAAGGTCATTGCAGTCTTTCTACACTTAATTTGGTATAAAATTGAATTTGGTCTTGCCCTAAGTAAATTTTCCGATTGCATATAGTCGCCACCTTAACAACTAACAATTTAACATTATAAACTTAAACAAAAAACTAATTAATTAATCAACAAACAATCAAACATTGAACAATCCAAAATCTAAAATCCAAAAAGATAACGTTTACAAATTTCAACATTCAAATACTTAATTCGAGTCTTAATTAAAAAAATAAAAAACATAATAAAATTCAATAAGCACCATCCCTCACATTCCCAGTATCCACATAATCACACCCTCCAATTCGGGTTCATCCAATGAAAGTTGAGCAATATCAAGAACTTCTACATCTTCTATATTGCCAAAATCATCTCCACCCAAATCCCACATTTTTGTCTTCTCATCATAATATTGAGTGATATTTCTAGACAAAAGATGAAGATTGGTATGAATGAAGAACAAATCCTCCGCACGTTTAGGATTTAACTTATTCTTTCTAAATGAATGAACGCAGAAATAAGTACTCCAATTCCTCTCGGAACAAGATGCATAACTAGGTTATCCGAGCACTTTGAAAGCCAACTTTTGAAGTAAAGGAGCACCCGAACCATAACATGCCCACCATTTCCTAGGCTCAATATCATATCTACGCACAATCGAATCTTGATCTCCAAATGACCCAGTCTTGAGAGAGAAATTTACAAATTCATCAATTGCATTCGTACGCTCCTCTATAGTTGGAAAAAATCTTCTAAAATATTTGATTCTTTCGGATGAAACTTTCCCATCCATATGAAGAGCCAATCCATATCTTGTCCCTCCAAAATCCATTTTTCACTGTAATACCTTCAAGAAAAAAAAAAGTCATAAATAATAAAATAAAATAAATAGTAGAATAACACATAACGAACAAATATAATTAATTAAAAACTCACTTCGTGTTTAGAGAGTGAGCAAGACAATGAAGAGGAGTATTGTTTTCTGCCCATCCGTCAACTAGAATTTGTTGGATCACATCAAGGAAAGCAGAAAACTCATACATCGATTTTTTCTCATGGTCATAAATATCTTTCTTCACCTTTTCAATCATAGCATCCCACATCTCATAAACCAAATGAAGGCATAGCTTATCCATGTCACAAACTCTAATCATCTCACATATAGGTTCAATGAAGGCTAGAATATATGAAACTTTCTTCCACCACTCTTCATTCAACATTGTGCCCTGACAAATTTTGATTTGCTTTGATCATCTTCTCGGTATTCTATCCATTGGTTACTTGTCACATATAGTTTTAAAGCACGTTTGATAAGCTTAAATCTTTTAAGCATGACAACAATAGACGCAAAACAAGTGTCGGCAACTGAAAGCAACTTTAAAGGGACAAATCGATTGTACATAGCCAACCTCATGAAATGATTCACGATAAATTTTTTGACTTGCACAACATCCTATGAACAATATAATGGTGATCCAATTACACAAATCATATGTCTCTTGATTGGATTCCACATTTCTGGCTGAACAAATATTCTTCAAAGCTAGATTCAGAGTGTGAACAACACAAGGAGTCCAAACAAATGAGGATATCAACCTTCAATGAGTTCACTAGGCGCCTTACAACTGCTCGCATTATCAGTAATGATTTTGACCACTTTTTGATGCCCCACCTCATCGATAGCTTCTTTCTATAAACCCGCGATGAAGTTTTTATCTTTTACTTCACCAGAACAATCAACAACCTTGATAAACATCGGCCCACAGTCAGAAACAAGCATAACATTAATCAACGGCCTTTTTTGTGGGACACTCCAATCATCACTCACGATGCTAACCCCTTTTTCTGACCATATGCTCTTGATCGGCTCTAACAATCTCTCCACATGCATCTTTTCTTGTTTGAGTAATGTGGTTCTCAATTTGTTATAACTAGGAGGAAGATAACCAGAAAAATTAAAATGATGCAATACCATAAACTCAAAAACCACAAAAACTCTATCACAAGACCACAAGACCAAACCATCTTCTCCATCTTCGAAAACCAACCAAAACCTTTCTTCTTCCTCCTCCATAACACCAAAAACTTAAACATTCAAAACCCTCAAAACTCAACAAAAAACCTTACAAAAAGGGAAAGTATGGAATCAAATGACATCAAAATGGAAGATTCTATGGTAAAAGGATCCAAGAAGATATGCATTTATGTGTTTTCTAGCTATACTCGTTTTTTAAAGAAAAAAATCACGCAGACCCGTTCGACATTTACATATCGAAATTAATAACCAAAAATCGATAGTAAAATGTTGATTTTTTGGCACCAAATTCGACATAACCAACATGTCGATTTGGTTGTCAAAACATCGACACTAAGGTGTTGATTTGCAGCATATATATTGCCACATCTTGATGTCGATTTTTTAGCCCCAAACTCAACACAACCAACATGTCGATATGGTTGCTAACAAATCGACACTAAGGTATCGATTTGCAGCATATTTTTCGACATCTTGATGTTGATTTTTTGGCACCAAAGTTGACATAACCAACATGTCGATTTGGTTGCCAAAAAATCGACACTAAGGTGTCAATTTGCAGCATATATTTTGGATATCTTGATGTCGATTATAAACAATTTCAATTTTAATTTGTTTCCACTTTTTTTCGTTAAGGTTGAAAAATAAAGTATCAGCAATGGATTAATCTTAGTTGTTAGGTGGGTTTATGTCGGTTATGGCGGCGGTCGACGACAAGCTTGCGGCATCGACGGTACTTGGACGACGAGTTTGCGAAGGACTGGCATGGACGACGGGGAAGGGGAAGGGTTTTAGGGGGCGGTTATTATTATTACTTTTATATTCTTGCAAAATAATTAATCTATTGTTGATCTTGCATGAACAAACGAAAGGTAATTTAACTAATGGACATATTTGTCATTTCATCCTTAATAAAATAGATTTTTTTTTGTGATTTTCCTTTTATTTTGTCTTACACATATTGAAACTAGTATGCCAACTAGTCACAACTTTTTCTGAAGGCTGCACCTATTTACAATCTCAAAATTTCTAAGGGCAAGACCTTACTTGATGCAAGACCAAAATAGACATAAATTTACTAAGAACAATACTGAAAAATTACAAATATAACCCCAATATTGATTTTGATATTATTTACTCAAATTAGACCTAATTACTATTGCAAGACCAAAAAGAAAAAAAAAAAAAAAAGAGAAATTCAAAAACGAAAGGGAATGTTCTAGCGGAAGACGAGAAGAACACAAGGCGAGAAGAATTGCCGCCGACGAAGAATTGCCACCGCCCAACCGCGGGTGCTTGAAAAGGAAGAGAAGAATAAGATGGAGGAAGGATGAAGGATGAAGGAGGAGAAGGAAGAAGAGAAGAAGAAGAAAAGCATGAAGAAGAAGAATATGGGGACGGGGAAGAAGAAGAAGAAGAAGAAGAAGAAGAAGAAGAAGAAGAAGAAGAAGAAGAAGAAGAAGAAGAAGAAGAAATTTCGACCTCTATATGTTGAATTTTTGGTGAAAAATCGACATTTAGCTAGATGTCGATTTTTCGGCAAAAAACTATATGTTGATTTTTGTCACAAAAATCGACATCTACAGTTGATGTCGATTTTTTGCTAAAAATTAACATCGAAATGTCGAATTTTGTGACAAAAATCGACATGTATATGTCGATTTTTGACTGCGCGATTTTTTTTTTGAAAACTTAAAAATCGATCACCTAACTATAAAAATACATTCATTCATAGTTTGTTTTCTACGTTTTTTTTATAGAATTCTACATATTGATGTCTCGTCATTCCATAATGTTATCATTTGCATGTTTTAGTCAGATTTGATGGTTTTGGGTGTTGAGAATTTTTGGAGAAGATGAAGAGTTTTTTTTGAAGATTTTTTGTGAAATGGGTTTGTGAGGAAGATGAAATGGATTTTGCTTGTGTGGGTCTTGCACAAAGAAAGTTGTTGAATTTTGTTAGGCGTCGACTATATCCAATCGCAAAATTTATTTAGGGCAAGACCAAATTAAATTTTATACCAAATTAAGTGTAAAAAGACTATAACGACCTTAGTAAAATACAAACAAAATAAAACCTAATTATACCAATTACTCTTGCAAGACCAGAAAAAAAAAGAAAAAAAAAAGAAAAAAAAAACCCAACACAATTGAAGAACGGGAGGGAGAGAAGATGATAACCACTTGCAGATTCGCCGTCGCCGATGAAGTCGACCACCACCGTTGTCGCCGTTGCAGTCGACAGTCGCCACAAGTCCATTTAGAACATAGTGGATGATTTTAGGGTTAGATTCTACCACCATTGTTAAAGGAGTTGTGGTTTTAAAAATATCGACCTGTACTTGTTGATTTTTTTGTAAAATTTCGACACATTGGTGTCAAAATTTTCACTAAATTTCGACAATAGGTTGTTGTCTATTATTTGCATTTTTTTCCATATTTGTGTGTCGATATTTTGTTCAAAATTCGACATCAGTATGTCAATTTTTAGCAATAAAAACGACATGCTGGCGTCGATTTTTTCAGAAACTAAAAAAACCGACGTTGTAAAGTCGTTTTTATTGCTAAACATCGACCTGTAAACGTCGAATTTTTGTGTACGCGAAATTATTTTCGAAAAACGAAAAAAACGATCACAAAGCTAAATAAAGTACAACATTTCTTATCCCATTGTGTTCTTCGACCTTAGAATCATCCTTATTGATGTTTTTTGTTTCCATAATGTCCGCCATTTCAAGTTTTAGTAAGATTTGGGGATTTGTTTAATGAAGGTTTTTGAAGAATATAAAAGAGTTTTTTGGAAAAAAATGTGTAGAATGATAGTGAAGAAGAAGAGGTTGGGTTTTGTTAGTGAAGAAGAATGGTTATTTTTCATTTTTTTTTTGTCATGCAATAGCAATTAAGAATTTTTTGAATTAATAATATCAAAATTAATATTGAGGTTATATTTGTAATTTACAGTCTTGCTCTTAGTAAATTTATCTATATTTTGGTCTTGCATGAAGTAAGGTCTTGCCCTTTGAAATTTTGAGATTGCAAATAGGTGCAGTCATTTTGTAAACGAAATGCTATTTACAGTTAGAAAATTGCTATTTGCGGTTTATAACAAAAAAACACTTTATCTCTCTAAAACCCCAAAACTTTCCAAAAAAAATCCTAAAACCCCCCAAACTGCAAAAATAAAAAAAAATAAAAAATTCGAAAATTCGAAATCAAGCTCGAAGAAGAGTTGGGCTTCGATTTTTTGATGTAATTTCGACTCTTTTATGTGTAATATGTATTGGGTAGGTCGATTACGAAAACAATTTCATGTTAAAAAGCCCTACAAATCGATTTGTAGGTCTTTTTTGTTTCCGCAAAAACATGTTGGAACGCCTTGGGCGCTCATCTTGGGTGTTCAATTAAAAAGTTTTTTTTTTTTTTTTTTGCACTGGACGACCAACTCGGGCGCCCAAATGCAGCTTGCACGCCCAACTTGGGCTTTTACGTGTTCTTGAGGGTTTTTGGATTTTTTTGGGGTTTTAGAGAGAGAAAATATTTTTTGCTATAAACCGCAAATAGCAATTTTCAAACCGTAAATAGCAAGTCCCTTTTGTAATTGTGGATTTTATATTTTAGTAAGGGTATAATAGTCTTTTAATAATTCATTTGGTGAAAAATTAAATTTAATCTTACCCTAAATGCGATTGCATATAGTCGACGCATTTCCTAAATCCAACAAGAAATCATCTCTCGAGTTCATTAGCATTTACAATCAATTAAACTGGCCAAATTATCAAAAGCATTAACAATAAAAAAACATAAACAAAATCAAAGATCGATAAATCCATAACAGATCTGAAATCAAAATCAAAA
>NW_012194763.1:17027-31663 GCF_000504015.1 Erythranthe guttata
GTTGCATTTAAGGATCTCAAGTACACGAACAAGTGATCCTGGATGTTTCAGGTATAAGCTTAGCCGTGGGCCCACAACACAATTTCGTTTAAAATCGTCCCTAGAGTTATAATTAAGAAGAAGTTCGTTTCAACTTAACCACCCAACGAATCAAGATTGACGCCTAGAAACTACATATCATGATTCCCTAGATACAAATGAAGTGCATGCAAGAACCATGTGATATAGTTCACGTACAGTACGATCCCTTCGATACATATATCCCGACTAAACTAGAGGCGTTCGTTCATCGAGAGCTCTTATAAGTTCAATAATTGTGTGGACGTTCTTGATTATATAATACGTTCGTGTTTGACTTAGAGAAACACATTTCTCTAATCACAACACTTTCAGCTGTGGCCACAGACTTCATGGATTATAAATCCCAAGAACACACACGATATCCATGACTGATCAAGCGATCAAATCCCCTACTACAATGCACAGACCTCCTATTAGATTTCAAACTGCACGAACACTGGCCCTTGGGGCGGTCCTCGGTGGAACTCAGGGATAGGTCAAGATACAGCTGGTTCTCTAGTGAAGTCACGGTGATGTCTAGGTCTTAAGGATTAATGGTGTACAACTATATCATAGAAACCTCTACTAGATTATTGGGAACCACTTAGAGATCTCTAGATTGAGGGAGTTCAGTGAACTCATCAACTTCTGAGCCGCGGTACACATACACTAAGTGCTAGTCTCGAATGGGAAAGGCCAATATTTTCATTAGTAGCGTATCCCGTTGATTAGGAACTACGTTTAACAGTTACTATACTTCAAAAATATTCTCACGATTCTACTAGACATATTTACTGTAAATAAGTAACTGTAAGGACTACATCTATGCTTATGCAAGGGACAAAGATATAGAATGCCAAAGGGGGATTTTATCATTAATATGAAATAGATTATTTACGAGTAGCGTGAAAAAGCACAACAATTAGCTGGCTTTTCGGTCACCTACTCTAACACCTTTCACCGTGGAAACTCCCTTCCAAACGAACCTGGAAATAGATATGCCCGACCTGAAGAGACAAAAAGTCGTCGCATGGGCGTTGATGACCGTAACTCAAGAAGCCCTCAACGAGAAGCTTCGAAGTCAACAGCCACTCGCTTTGAAGCATTCCCCACCCGAATTAGCCCATCCATTCCGGCCATTATGGAAGAAGTGTTGCCTCTCGGATTTAGGATCCCCAATCTCTCCCAATTCGACGGAACGGGGGATCCCCAAGATCACTTAAATAATTTTTACGCCAAGATTGACCTCTACGGTCTTAGTAACGCAGCTTGCTGCAAGATTTTTCAGACCACGCTAACTGATGAGGCACAAATTTGGTTCAACGGCTTGACCGGAGGGTCTATCAACAATCTGGACCAACTAGCGACGCATTTCCTTAACCAATACTCTATCAATAAGAAATACGCCATAACTGGATCGTATCTCTTCAAGGTCATACAGTGGAAGGGAGAGTCGCTCAGAGATTACCTGCAACGATTTGTCAAAGCAGTACATGAAGTGCCCCACCTTAATCACGAAATGTTAGCCGGCATACTACAACACAATTTGAAGCATGTTCGTTTTCAAGAGTCCATCGCAGGCCGACCTCCTATGACTCTAGAGTAGCCGTGTTGTGAAATACGTTCAGATTGGGGAGACTATGGAGATGACGGTACCCCTTAAGCGAAAGCGTGACGAGGGAAGCCATGATTATAATAGAGAAGAAGAGTGGCGTATCGCCAAAAATCGGACCTTCTAGACGTTCTCACCTCTCAAGAATAAGCTTGTTGACATGATGATCATCGCAGAACATAAAGGGATTTTACAACCACCGAGAAGGATGAAGAAGAATTCAGAACGACAAAATTCGGATGATTACTTTGAATACAGAGATTGGGGTCACACTACTGATGAGTGTTTTCAAGAGTCCATCGCAGGCCGACCTCCTATGACTCTAGGGTAGCCGTGTTGTGAAATACGTTCAGATTGGGGAGACTGTGGAGATGACGGTACCCCTTAAGTGAAAGCGTGACGAGGGAAGCCATGATTATAATAGAGATGAAGAGTGGCGTATCGCCAAAAATCGGACCTTCTAGACGTTCTCACCTCTCAAGGATAAGCTTGTTGACATGATGATCATCGCAGAACAGAAAGGGATTTTACAACCACCGAGAAGGATGAAGAAGAATTCAGAACGACAAAATTCGGATGATTACTTTGAATACAGAGATTGGGGTCACACTACTGAGGAGTGTTTTTAGCTTAAATGAGCACTCGGAAGACTTATCAAAAACGAGCACTTGAGAGAATCCCTAGAACAATCGCAATCTTGAAGAAATACTTCACTTAGTATCGATTATTGCCCCCTCGGGCCCCTTGTAATTTCTTTTGAGTAATATGTTGGTGGCATATCGCCCTGCACAATATTTTCAACTATGTAATAAGTCGGGGCATACCGCCAGCCGCATGATTCTTATTAAACTATTTTAGTCGGTGGGATACCGCCGCCGCGATTTCTACATCAACCATTTTTCTTCTCTTTGCGTTTTCGTTCAAGGCATCTACAATCGATTTAGCAAAATAAACTCAAAAAATAGCTAAAGGAAAAGATACCAAGGATCACAAAGGGTCTGGCCAAGTCGAACCTTAGTTTCTCGCTCCCCAAAGCTTCAAAAAATAGAGCAACTAAAGCTCAGGGGAGTCTTACCCGACACAAAAACATAGGTAAATGGGTAGACTTCCTGCATAAAAAACTTGAGGGTCTGATCAAGCACCAAGTATAAAATACGGAATTCCCACTAGGCAATAAAGCCACGGGATACCGTCTCACCTAAAAAGATAAAGCATAGCTCATTCTTTGCGAGAGTCGGACTTCTCACTAAGCGATAAAGCCAAGATATACCGTCTCGCCACCAAAAACTAAAATATAAATAAATAGGGACTTCCCACTAGGCACTAAAGACACGTGATACCGTCTCACATAAAAAGATAAAGCATAGCTCGATCTTTGCGAGAGTCGGACTTCCCACGAGAAGATAAAATCAAGGGATACCGTCTTGCCAAAAAAAACAAAAAAATAATAAATAAAAATAAATCTTTACTAAAGAAACCAAAATCTTGATAAATTGTGGCCGCCAAAAAATAAGACGTATCAGAAGCCACCTCGGATATCCGCCTTAATTCGGTAGCCGAAAAATCATTTTCGTGACGAAAAATCGGGTCTCCATGAACTTGCACGTGTTGAAACAGTGGCAGACGCCTCTCATGCGCCGCCATGCGCGCGACGTGCAAGCCTCACGCCCGACAGGCGCCCTAACACGCGCCACAATGCACGGGAGTGCCATGCACGCGCCTCACGCGCGCGGCAACAGTTCCCCCACCCGCGTAACGTCATCAATGATGTCATTCCCCAACAGTTGCCCGAGTCATCTGTCTCATCGAGTCAACTCGTTTGGCCCTCTAATTTGCCTGAGTTGACTTGGTCTCCAGCTGTCTTCCCTCAATCCCCGTGCCCGTATGACGTCACGCTAACGTCACCCTTCTGCCATCGTTCCCTGCGCCCGATTCCACCTCACCCACACGAGTCGACCCGGTGGAACGAGTCCACTCGTTCAGCGAGCCAGCAACACGCGTGACGTCAGCCGCATTGTGCTGACATCACGCTGACTCCAGCTGCCGTCGGTAACTGGGTCACGCCATCTGGAATCTCCACTTGCTCGATTTTTGAGCCAGGGCACATTTTTGTGCATAACTTTTCGCCAACAACTCCGAATTTCACATAATTTGTGTCCACAGATTCAAAATTTTCCACACTACTCTGCTACGACATTAATTCAACAATTCAATGATTTTTTTTTGCTTGTCTCACCCAACAAATATCACGGGGGCCTGTAAAAATTTTAACAAAAATTATAAGTACTTCAACTAGAGAAACCCGAGAGCCAAATTTTGTCGGGGGGCTCGCGGCTCAGGCCCTCGCAATGTCACAACTTCCTCCAATAATTTTGGCGTCTGACCGTCACCGTACCACAACCGGGCCTCCCTTCAACAAATATCATCACCTAACTTCCGCGCTTGCTTCTGCAAGATCCCTACAGCCGACTTAAAAATTTCCTGCTACCTTAAAATTCAAAGAAAACAGGAAAATTATTTCGTCTTCGAGCGACTATTCCTAGATTACTCCCAGGCATACCCACGGGCCCGTGGCTCAACCTGGGAGAGGGGGGCTTAATGATGTGCTTAGTTGGGCTTTAACCCAAAAATCGCAAGAGGCTCATCAAAAGGGAAGTCCATGAGTAACCCACAGAACGTGATCACAAAGAGATGGGTCTTGAAACCCCGGTTTATCGAGCTCATCATCAAGCAAATTTAATACTTTATGTGTGATTTTGCATATCAAACCCTGAATACCGGATACGATGATTTATGCAACCGGATTAAACTGCATTTTGAAAACTCACCCTCATCTTGGTACGTTGATACTCGACCCCGGAGTCGAGCTGATATTGAATGGTGTTCACAGCGCCGGTAGAAGCACTAATCCAGCCCTTCGACGATTTATGAGCACTTTCCACCCTGTTAATAGCCATTAAAATAACAACTAATAATTAAAAACGCCCACAATATAATATAAAATACAAGACGATAATGAAACCGAAAATACCTATTAGTCGACGTGTTCCCAAAATGCAAAATCTTATTAGTCCATGCTTTGACGAATTTGTGCTTGTATATTAGCCAAGTATCGTTAAGGTATGATATCAATTTGGGGTAACAACCATAGCGTCTAACCATTTCCTCGTAATTTTCATAGTAATCTTCTTCTGTTTTTTATTCCACTACTGTTGCCCAATGTATGCGCCGGAATATAAGCCCGTGTTTAGTACTACCAATAAATCTCGATGCATTTTTTTCCACGTTTCTATTGATGTGAAACAAACACAAGAAATGTGCGGAATCTGGAAATATTTGGGGCATTGCTTTAATGAGTCCCAATTCACGATCCGTCAATATCACATCAGGTACCAGCCCCCCCAATGCACATTTCAAACAACTCAAAGCCCATTCATATGTGTCTGCGTCTTCATGTGACATGAAAGGAACAACAATTGTAAAATTGTAACCAACAGGGGTGATTCCAACTATTTCCAGAAGTGACATCTCATACCTAAGTAAATACATAAATATCAAATGCAATCAATGTACAATAACACAATACTAAATACTAATTAACAACATACCTATTGGTTTTGTAAATGCAGTCCATCAATATAACGTGACAGAATAACCGCAAAAGTTTCATTGAAATAGGAGCAGCGAACATCAAATCAGTAGGTGTATCATCAGCTTCATTACTTCGATACCAATATTCATATCCAGATTCTTGAAGGTTCGACATCACGTGTTGTATCACAGTCTTCCCCACCATATTCTCTTTTTTCATCTTCTCAAGTTGGTTGTAGATATGTTTCACACTCGTTGATGTCTGTGGATTATCCTTCCTCAGTCGATCCATGATTAATGCCGGCTTCACGTGGCTTCTTCTAAGTAACTTCACTACCTCGTATTCTTCTGGTGTCAAACGACTATCCGGTCCTTGTCCGGTAAGATACGGTAGCGTCGGATGAGTGTGGATGCCATTTTTTAAATTTGTTCGCCATAGTCCATCGTTTCGATTTTTGCTACAGTATATACGAAACGGACATCCACATTTCTTTGTTCCCACATTCCCTTGCTTCACACCTTCGGTTCGTTTTTCACGTCCCATAAACGTTTTCCTGCCTTGAAGTTACTATCAATCGATGACCATGAGTAGCAGCCATTTTTTTTGCATGCCACTAATTCTTTCCCAGTTTCAAACTCAACACCCACATTGAAATATTGACTATGATCTTCAGAAGTTGTTGGTGTGTCTTGAGGAACATCAAAACACATGTTGGGATCCTCGTACTCGTTGTCATATTCAGTTCCAAACTCATCGTCAAAATCACCTTCACTAGCCTATTAAGGTATAACAAATAATAATTAGTATATAAATAACAATATAAATTTTAAAAAAAAAATTAGGGTTCCCGTGCCCTAGGGGACGATAGTTCATGGTTCCCGTCCTCTAGGGCACGGGAACCACAAGACTCCGTCCTCCAAGGCACGGGAACATGGTGTTCCCGTGCTCCTCAGCACGAACCTTAGTTTTTTTTTTTTTTTTTTTTTTTTTCCCGTGTTGTGCAGCACGGGAACCCCAAATTTTTGGGGTTCTCGTGCTACACAACATGATATTGCCGCGAAAAATTTGAACTTTCACTAATTTCTTCGATTTTACCTCGTACAAGTCATCAGAATCGGCCATAATGTTATTTGTTGTCGTCGGGCAGTCGATTTATCAAACAAAGTCGAAAATCTTAATTCTCGACTTTTTTTAGTTGAGAGCGTTTTGAGTTTTTGAGAAAGTTGAAAAAGTTGAAATGGAAAGTACCGCTGCAAATAAACCAATTTCAGTAAAAGTCCCGCTACAATTAGCAATTCAGTTTAGAAAAATATCAATATATGTTAGAAGAACTAAAATGTGAAAATTTAATTTATTTATTTACATCTTTACAAGAAAAAAAATTATTTAAAAATATAATATAGTGGCCCGATCCATTTTCAATTTAGAATAGGCCTCATTAAATCATAGGGTCAGTTTCAGTGGCGAAGCCATGATTTCATCATCGGGGGCGAATATACATTAAAAAATATAAATAAATAAAACGTAAATAAAAACTTAGGATTTTTTTTTTTTTTTTTTTGCTTTAATTGAATTTTGTGTGAACTAATTAAATAGTAAAAAAATAAATTGATTGAACTTAATAAATATATAGGTGTAATATAGTGGATTTTTTTTTTCAATTCAGGGTGGGCCTGAGTCCACCCTGTTTAAGGCGCTAGTTCCAAGTACCAATTCGTAATTTTCTTATCCTACTCGTTAAACTCGTTTATTATTTTTCTTCAATTAAAAATACTTAATTCTTTTTTTATATAAAAGTAAATTATTAAAAATTACAATACTTGGTTCTTGCTTCTCCACTGATCTGAGTCTGATGAATGTCGTCTTGTTCGAACTTGGTTCTTACTGTTCATGTGAATTATAATCTATAGCCACAATTATTTGATATTGAAACAAATGAAAATGATAATCGAAAGGTACTTGAGGGTTGGCTGTTGGATTCTATTAGCAAAACGGTCAATTATGTGTTCTGCAAACATAATTAAATGGATCATGTAATTCATGCATCAACACCAAATTTTATAAATCGTCAAAAATCAAGATGCACTTCTGGTTCCAAAAAGTTCCCAAAAATTGAAAAAAAAAGGGTAAATTTCACTTTCTCGCCTTGTATTTTGGTTCGGTATCACTTTATCCCCTCACACTCTCGATTGCAGCGATTTGCACCCTGCACTTGAAAAATTGTCTCAATGTGGCCTTTGTCGTTAGTTTTCAGACTTTGGATTTTAACACTGTTTGATCGATCTGAAAACTTACAAAAAAATCACCTCTCATAGTTTAATAATTATTAAAAAAATAATAATAATTGTGGCTGACATCGTGGATTATGTTTTCTTGTTGTCTTGAATTTCTTATTACTATTATTTTTTTTAATAATTATTTAAACTGTGAGAGGTTGCGTTTTGGTAATTTCAGAGCTTAGATCAAACGATGTTAAAGTCAAATATCTGACAACTAACAACGAGGGCCACACTGAAATAATTTTTCAATTGCAGGGGGCAAATCGATGCAATCGAAAATAAGAGGGGGTAAAGTGATACCGAGCCAAAGTACAAGGGAAAAAGTGGAATTTACCCAAAAATATATGTTGTTTTTACCAAAAACAATACAAAAAATATGTTTAACTCTCAATTCATTACAAAAATGTACAATATGGGTATGTAAATTTCTTGATTGTATATATAATGTAAAAAAAAACATTGCATATGAAAAAAATGAATAAAACTATTTTATAAGATAATAAATAATATATGGGGTTTTTGTGTATACGTTCCCAACCAAGCATCTTTATTATTCTAAGTTTAGGGGCTATATCTCTTTCACCAATAAGTCCATCCCTTTAATATTTATTAAAAATAAAGGAAACATTTATGTATATGACAATATTACCCCCAACCCTTTTATACTAAATTCTTAATTGTAACCCCAATTTAATCAATTTTGTCCACAAAAATCCAATTTTGTCTTTTTTTTTTCAAAAAAAAAATTTTGCCGCCGGATTCCGGCGTTAACTTTTCGATTTTTTTTTCTGGTCTGTTTTTTTCCGCCGCCGAATTCTGGCGTTGACTTTTTTTTTTGTTTTTTTTTTTTACGTCCGCCGCTAAACGTTGATCGTAATTGTACTGTCACTGATAGTAAATTAACGTAATTATACTGTCAATGAATGTTAATTAACGTAATTGTACTGCAGTTGACAATACATTTATGTAATTGTTCTGCCGTTGACAGTAAATTAACGTAATATTATTATTTTTTATTATTTTTTTTATTTTGTTTGATTTGTTGACAAGTCAACGTAATTATATTACTGTCGTTGACAGTAAATAACTGTAAACACAATAATATTACTGTCAACAACATCAATATTATTATTTTTTTGGGTTTTTTGTTTTGTTTGAGTTCTTCACGGAGTAACGTAATAATATTACTGTCTATTATTGTAATATTACCGTAAACACAATAATATTACTGTGGTTGACGGTAATATTACTGTTGTTATAGTAATATTGTTGTCAACCACATAAATATTATTATTTTGTTTGGATTTTTTTTGTTTGTTTGAGTTATTCACGGAGTAACGTAATAATATTACTGTCTATTATTGTAATATTACTATGGTTGACGGTAATATTATTGTTGTTATAGTAATATTACTGTGATTCACAGTAATATTAATTCTTTTGGCTTTTTATTATGTTTACATTTGTTGAACGATCAACATAGTAATATTACTTTATTACACAATAATAATGAGTTTCGTTGTGTTAATATTACTGTGTTAGAGATTAATATAGCAATATTACTGTGTTAAACTGTAGTTTAGTTAATTTTATTGTGTTTAACAGTAATATAGTTAATATTACTGTCAATCACAACAATATTGTTGTTTAAACGAGAAAAAAAATGTTACAGAAAAAAAATTGAAAAGTCAACGCCGGAAACCGGCGAAAAAATCCAGAAGATTTTTTTTTTTTGAAAAGTCAACGCGGGAATCCGGCGGCAAAAAAGTTTTTTTGAAAAAAAAAAGGTTTTGTGTCAAAATTGAATAATTTGTGAAATTTAGGGTCAAATTGAGGTTAAATGAAGTTAATGATGAAATTGGAGTATATTAAAGTGTGAGGGGCTATTTTAGTCTTTTACCAAAATCTGGACCATATGTGGACTTATTTGTAAATAAGTTTTTTATCTGGATCTATTTATGAATAAGTACCCATTATGGGCTTATTTGTAATCACCCCATAATATATTATAAACCATTTTCCCCCCCAATTAAATGACATGAAGTTGTCAAAAAGGTTGTTAAAAGTTGTCAACGATGATCATTTTATTCTGGGAGTCCTCTAGTCAACATGATATATTCTCTATAATGCAAAACCGTGGAAATATACATAGCCTAAATAATTAGTCACCAAGTTCTAGAATTCTTTTGATATATTACAAATTTTACAAAACCATGACTTTAATTTAATTAAAAGTGTTGGCATTCAGACTTATTACATTTATTTATTTATTAATTTGTTTATGGGAAAATATGGAATACTTCCTCAAATGAAAAATATTTTGAACTAAACTCAATTGACTTTTAGAGACTTTTGTATACACCCAAGTTTCATTCTTCATTAGTGAAACTCCCCTGACCAGACATGATAAGACTAAAGTGCTTTTATATGCTTAGGTTTCTAACGTGATACAATTTTATTTCTCTTTCACTTCCTCTTTCTCTCTCTCGTTCTCAATTTCACGTCTTCTTCTTCTTCTTCTTCTTCTTTTTTTTTTTTTTTTTTTTTTTCCTTCTTTGTGCAGATCTGTATACCTGCCGGCGCACTCCTTCATCTTTTTCACACCACCGCCGTAGTCCGCTCACCATAGCCACCGTTGTTGTGCACTCGTCACCGCCGGAGCCAACAATACCTTTCAACCGCCGGTCTGCCGAAACCTAATGCAGGAGGCCCTCCTATGTACAAGTGGTGGCGGCGGTGCCTCCCCCACCTCGTCGCCGCCCTTCGTCGGATGTGTTACATGGAGATTTTCCTTTTTTGTTCTCTCTCGATTTTTCAATTTTTTTATTCCAGATTTGTTCACCACCGCCACCGTAGCCACGTCCCCACTCTCTTTTTCATTCACCGTCGTTGTCGTCACCTCCCCTCCCTCCCTTTCGTTATTTCGATTTTTTTCTTTTTTTTTTTTCTCTCCAGATCTGAAACAGCAGCATCAACGTGACTACGTTGGTTCGAATATGACTATTGTTGATTAACTCGATTAGTGATTTATTATTTTCCCGTGTTCGTTGACTCTCTCGATTTCTCTCTTTTTACATCACCATCGTCTCCAAATAGATTTGTACACCACCGTTACCGTCGCCGCTCGTTGCCGTTCGTTTCCACGTAAGGCTCTTTCTCTCTTTTTCGTTATCTTTCTCGATTTCTCAGTTTTTTTTTCCAAATTTGTCAACCACCACCGTCGCCGCCTCTCTCACTCTCTTTCCTTCACTACCGCAACCACCGCCGTTGTCGTCGACTCCCCATGCCTCTCTTTCGTTATTTTTCAATCTTTATTTAATATTTTTTGATTTTTTTTTTCCAGATCTTAACAGCAGCAGTAACATGACTATAGTCATATTCGAATATGACTATAGTCATATTTATGTATTTTTCGAATATGATTGTAGTCATATTGGAATATGACTGTTGGCACGAGATTTCTGTTAGTGAAGATTGAAAAAATCCGCCATACGTGGAAACTAAAGATTGGCAAAGATTTGTTTTCCATGTTTATTTTGGAATTAAATAGAGTCCTATTCTTGTAATATTTTTATTAGGACCTAGATTTATTTCCATGTATTGTATTCTAGTTAGGTATCTTTTGTATTTATCTAGAATAGAAGTAGAAATCGACTAGGATTCTATTACCTAGTTAAATCGATTTCTTAGGGCCCAAGTTAGGTTTAGGGTGGAGATTTCGTGCCTATATAAGGCCCTCAACCTCATATGAGTCCGGTGGAGCTTTACAAAGAAAAATCCCAGCATAAAGGCTTTGAAGGGTGCAGCCCGTGCTGCAGCCCTGTTTGCACGGCAGGTGTGGCAACAGAACAGGTTTCTTCTACCAGGCCATAAAGAAGATCGGCGTTTCGGGAGAAGTGCTTAAAAGATCTCGGGAGAGGTCGATCCGCCGTTTGAAGGGAGTTCAACATTGGAGGAAGTCCAAGAGTGCGGAGGAGGAATTGCTTTGATTATCAACAAGTTCGAGTCGTGTGCAAGAACGGCGTATCACATAAAGAGGGAGTCTTTAGTGTTTTATTAAGTCCTATTAATGTACACATAAATCTGAATTAGTTTTGCAAGTCCTCGTGGATGTAGGGTACGTTTGTATCCGAACCACATTAAATTATTGTGTTTTTTATTCTGCTTTTAGTAGGTTAATTACTGTGATAACACAAGAATACTGTTGCCACTCCTAATGTCGTAACACGTAGTCTGTCTCAACAGAAGAGTGGACTTTGATAGGCATTCAAAATTCAACAATGACTATTGTTGAATATGATTGTACGTAGTCATATTCGAATATGTTTTATCTTCTCGTTTTTAAGTTGACTTCTAATAACTAGATTCAAAATTATTATTTTTGTGTGTGGATTTTGATTGGATTGTTTTCATAAACAATAGGGAATCTTCGTTGTTTTATATAATTTTGTAAACATGACTATACCACACTATATAATCGGAATTTTTAAGTTGATAATGTAAAAAAAATAATATAATGAAAGAATATGTCTACATAGTCACATATAGTCATATTCAACTATAGTCATATTCGGAATTGTAAACCTGTCGAAAAAAAAAATCAATGTTTTTGTTTAAAAAAAAAAAGAAATTAAAAAAATTATTTTTATTAAAAAAATATTAAAAAATAAAAATAAATAAAAAATGGAAAAATAATCCGAAAATAATAAAAAATAAAAAAAAAATCATATTTTTTTGATTTGGTAGCAAATTTTTAGGAATTTTGAAGCAAATTTTTAAGAATTAGATTATTGTTATAGAAAGAGAAAAAATAAGAATAATTGAGACTAATTATGCTAATTGATATAAGGATAGAATTGAGAATACAATTTCTAGGGGTTTATCGCAAATAAAAATGTAAGCGGTGGACATATCAACATTTATTATCTATATAAGGGGTTTATTGCTAATGACCCCTTTATTTATTTGCTTTTAGGGCCTGCAATTAGTACAATAATTGTACAAGTAATCCTGTGAAGCAGCCAGCTGAATGTTGTCCACATTTAATTTTGGAACGTGGTTATTTCTATACTACAAACCTTCAATCCCTTTTCATTTCTTCTTAATTAGTGTGCCGATGCATTAAATATTTAATGAGCTAGTAATTGACAAATTAAAACCATGAGTTTTGCGGTGTTGAGTTACTCTTTGACTTTTTCCATCCTTAAAGCCAAAATCGATAACGTGTGTGTCTATATATATATATATATGTATATATATATATATATATATATATATATATATATATATATATATATATATTGATTAGTAGTAAGTAGTTCATGACAGAAAATTAAGTGAAGTGAGGGCTCTACATCTAGATAAGGATTCATTAATTTCTCCAAACCTTACATTATTAATCCATAACTTATTATAATTGCTACTAGAATTAGCAATTTGTCCTCATAACAATTTTTCTAGACCATGTCACATCAAGTGATACAAATTTTCTTACATATTATTTATTCTTTATTTTATTGCTCTTCACTAGAATCTAATAGTGAGCAAAACATCTAAGTGACTCGAGTTCGATCCTCTAGCAATTTTTTTCTCAAGGCCGATCATCAGTTTAGTCCGTCTCATTCATTTTCTATGGCTTGCTTGCAAATTATTGGAAGAACTCGCGATTAACCTCCTCTTATTGAATTTCAACGAAGAAAACTGCATCTATTTCAATGAAACTAACCCAAAAATCTACAAATGTTGAGATTAAAATCATATAGATGTATTCGGGATAATTACAGTTTTGGTCCCCCAAGTTTGCACGTTTTTCAGTTTTGGTCCCCTATTTACCGCCGTCAACAAAATACACACTAATGTTGTCAAATTTTAACACATTTAGTCCCTCCGTCTGTTTGACCGTTAAGTAGTAACGGTCAACTGTTGAATTAGGGTTGAATTTGGGATTTTTCATAATAAAAATTGCACTCAGACCCCTGCATTCTTTTAAAATATTCTAGAACCCCCTAAAATTTTACCCAACCATAATTTAACCCCAAATTCATCATTTAATCAATTTTGACAAACGACCCCGATTTTTTACCACCATTACCGTTGACCCTTGACCGCCGTTGATTTTTTTTTTTTTGTACTTTATTTTTCGGCATTGAGTTTTTTTATTTACTATTGATTTTGACGCCGTTCACCGACATTGTATTCTCGGTTAACAATGTTGACTTTTTTTATTTTTCTTCATTTTTTACGAACCTTTTCCTTTAACTTTTTTTTTTCCGATCAACGCAATTACTGTATAACACAATAATAATACTATATTAATATCTAGTAATATTAAAATTACTACCTTCTAAGAAAGTTTTTATCTAAAATTTTAGGGCCTAAATACAATTTTAAAAAAAATCTAAAATCCATAATTTCTTCCTCTCAATTTTTTCTTTGTGGAACCGCGAGTGCATCTCAAATTTCTTCCCAAGAAAATATGAAGAAGATGAATTAGGCATGTGCGGAGTAATTTGTAATGAGAAAACCACTCTATTACAACGGTTTTTGGGGCTAACACCGGCCGTTAATTTTTATCTTTTTTTTTTTTTTGTCTTAAATTTTTTTCGTCATTGAGATGCGTTGACTTTTTCATTTTTTATTATTTTGAATTTTTTATGATTTTATTTTCTTGTCGATTATCAGCTTTGATTTTTTTAAATTATATTTTTCCATTACTGAACAATTTAAATAAAAATCAAGAAAAAAATGTCAATGTTGTTAAGACGACATTCAACATCGGTCAACAACGGGAAAAAAAAATCAATCGACAAAAGAGTCAACCGAGTTAAAAAGAAACTCAACGTCGGATTACCCAATTTTGAAAAATTGGGGTCATTGGTTAAGATTGGTTAATTGATGAAATATGGGTTAAATTATGGTTGGATAAAATATTAGAGGTTTTTAGAATATTTTGAAAGAATACAAGGGTATTATTGCAATTTTCTCAAAGAAAAACCCCAAATTCAGCCGTTGACCGTTACTACTTAACGGTCAAACAAACGGAGGGACTAAATGTGTTAAAATGTGACAACATTAGTGTGTATTTTGTTAACGG
>NW_012194764.1:0-52632 GCF_000504015.1 Erythranthe guttata
TTATCAATATCAATATTAGTATCAGTATCAGTATAAGTATCGGTATGAGTATTGTTATTAGTATCAGTATCAGTATCGGTATGGGTATCGGTATCGGTATCGGTATCAATATCAGTATCAGTATCAGTATCAGTATCAGTATCAGTATCAGTATCATTATCAGTATCAGTATCACTATCACTATCAGTATAGGATTAGTATTAGTAATTAGTATTAGTATTACTATTTGTATTAGTATTAGTAATAGTATTAGTATTAGTATTAGTATTAGTATTAGTATTAGTATTAGTATTAGTATTAGTATTAGTATTAGTATTAGTATTAGTATTAGTATTAGTATTAGTATTAGTATTAGTATTAGTATTAGTATTAGTATTAGTATTAGTATTATTATTAGTATTATTAGTATTATTAGTATTAGTATCGATATTGGTATCAATATTGGTATCAGTATTGGTATCGGTATTGGTATCAACATTGGAATCAATAATGCCGTATACATCTTATCTCTTTTGCAATATTTATAAGTTGTGTTGTTGTTTGAGTAATGTGCATCACTAATTGAACGTCGTTAGTGATAAACTTACAGGTTATTTGAATATCTTTTGTGTTACTTCTCTGCTACTATGTTTGTTGTTAAGTTAGTTATTTTGCAGAAGATTGACATTGTGTAGTAGATTGCATTCCACGAAATAGAGTTATACCATATGTTTTAAATGATCTCACTTAATATTCATACATATCGTATTTTGCACACTTCGCGTTTTATTCTTTGTAATACTTAATTGAATTTCATATGGTACAATTCTGAATTAAGAGATAAAGTTTATGGTTTTTTTTTAATTTCCTTCCATTTTGTTTTACTTGAATTCGTGCTGTTATAAAGAGATAGTCGTTTCCATATTATTATTTTTTCACATTTCAAAACTGACATCCGTGCAACGCACGGGCGAAGTACTAGTTTGTTCAAATTTTGAATTTCATGTGATTCTGATCCGAAAATTTCCAATGTGTGGATAACAAAATCTCATTCTGATTTCTGAAATTCAGATTTTAGATTTTCTTCCGATTTTCATTTTTATCAGAATTGGAATTATATATTTGATTCCTGGAAATTCCAATTTCCAGTCCGAAATAATTTCCGATTTGTTTCAGAAAAATGTAATACAAGAATAGTAGTGCCATGTGTCTAATGTGATAAAAATGTGTTAGGTACAGGTTCTTCGAAAAACAGCCATAGATCTGTAACAGTGTTAGAAAACAAAAGGAAATGAAAACAATAAAGGAATATTGAATAAGAACGCCTCAGTTCCCTTTTCCAGTGTTCATACTGTCGATCCTAGGTCTGGTGGTAACACCAACCGAAAACAAGCACCAAGCTACTGCCACTGATCGGAACCCTAGATCTGACCCCAAAACATCACTCCGAGTTGACTCACCAACACATGCACAGTCAACTCGGTGATAACTCACCCTCTCCACTCAGCACAAACTCAGATTTCTGCACTCACAAAGCCGAAACCCTCACAGAAGAGGATTAAGACCAGAAATGAAAAGGTTTGAATAAAAGGTGAATCACCCTTGTCTCTCTCTCTCTCACCACAGTATAAATACACAGAGTTTCAACGGTCTCCAGCATTAAATGAGCTGCGACGGCAAGGACACCCATTGTCCGGCCAGACCTGCGACGGTGTCGCCGGAAAACGACAAGGGGTGACGAAACACTGTAGAGAGAGAAGGGGACAAGGGAAGAGAGAGAAACGGCGCAGCAGAAGAATGTTGCTAGGGTTGAGAGGGGTAAGAGGAATGGGGAAATGGAGGGCTCAGATTGAAGCCCTAGAATAAACGGTTCAGATCTTAAGTTGACTGGATCAGTGGACTTATGTGATATTGGGCCCGATTTCACGAGTTGGGCTTAGAATTAGTTTAGCTATTGGCCCAGATCACAACAGATCATTTCTATTGGGCTCAATACTTAACAATTCTCCACGGGAGACCAATAAAAGGATTATTATGAACACACTTAATGGACTGGATCATCATTGCCGTAACTTTGAATCTTAAACACTAATCACACATATTGTAGTAGAAGATTCAAAAAAGTATTTTTTCAGCTATGTCATTCTGTTGAGGGGTATATGCAACAGTCCTATGTCTTCTAATGCCAAATTCAGCACACAAAGAATCAAATTCATGATTGCAAAATTCAGTGTCATTATCAGTTCTAAGGGTTCTAAGTTTCTTGTTTATTTCATTTTCAATAAAGGTTTTCCAAGATTTGAACTTATCAAAAACATCAGACTTTTGCACAAGTAAGAAAACAAGCACTTTTCTTGAAAAATCATCAATAACAGACAAGAAATATCTGTTTCCACCAGGTGTGGAGACAGGTGCAGGACACCAAACATCTGCATGGACATATTCAAGGATTTATGTGCACTTAGAAGTATTAGGGAAAGGGGATTTAGGGAATTTCACTTTAGACTGTTTACCCATAACACATGAATCACACAAAGGCATATCAACAACAATGTCATCACTCAGATAGTTGTTTTTATGCAAAATTCCTAGACCCTTACTACTGATGTGACCTAATCTTCTATGCCAAAGATCAGTCATGTCATGCTGGACAGAATTAACATGTGAAACAGATAATGCAGATGCAACATACATATTGTGCATTCTAACAGCCTTGAAAGAAATTAAACCATCATGCATAATATTCATAACCCCATCACCCCAAGTACCCTTATACCCAGAATCCTCCAAGATAGCACAAGACATCAAATTGCTACTAAGCTTAGGAACATGTCTCACATTTTTCAGTTTAAGCAAAAAACCAGATTGAAATTTCAGACATACAGTTCCTATACCTAGCACATGTCTTTTACTACTATCAGCCATGGACACAGAGCCATTTTTCAATTCAACATAAGAAGAGAACATGCTTCTCTGAGGTGTCATATGATTTGAGCAAGCATAATCCATTAACCAGTCATTATCAGTCAAAGATGCAGACACAGAATTCACAAAATCAAGATACTCATCTGTAATCATAAACACATCACCCATGTTTTCAGCAACTTGGTTAGCCTGTTCATTATTAGACTTATTATCTTTCTTAGGTTCAGCACACCTATTAGTATAATGACCAGACTTACCACAGTTGTAACACTTCCTATGTTTGAGCTTATTTTTACTCCCTACTTTACCCTTATCAGGTTTTTGAAAATTTTGGTTACTGGAGGAAGAAGCCTTGTTTGAAAACTTGTTTTTAGACTTGTTTTTCACAAAGTTTACATCACCCAAAGATTTGTTGCTTTTGGTAGTTTTCAAATCAAGTTCCTTACTTTTCAAACCATTTATCACAGTGTCCAGAGTCACTTTGTCTCTGCCATACTTAATTGCAGATTTGACATCACTGTAAGAATCTGGAATAGCATTTAGAAGAACAATGGGGGTTTATTCATCAATATTTTTATCCATAACTTTATGTCTTGCACAAGTTTTGTAAAAACATCAAGATTTTCATCTATATCTTTGTGCAAGTCAAGTTTAAATCTAAAAAATTTTTCCAGTAAAAACATTTTTTAGGGTAAAGAGGTTTCAGTATAAAGCTCTTCTAACTTATCCCATAATTCCTTAGCAGTATCAAGTTTACCTATCTTTCTAATCACAGAGTCAGATAAGTTCAGAATAATCAGGGAATAAGCAAGTTCATCAAAATCATCTTTCATTTCTTTAGTGGTTTTATCATCATAAGTTTGAGTTATGGCCTTAAAACATTTCTGTTGCACTAAAACCCCTTTCATTTTCTGTTTCCATATAGCAAAATCACCATTACCATCAAAAGAAGCCACAGGATAAGAATTCATTTTTCACACAGAAAAGGAAAAAACAAGGGCTCAGACACAGGTAAGAGGCACACTAGCACACAAGCTGCACACAGACAGCAACAGAAAAGATGGAAACACACAGGCTGCACCATGGTTATCGGATCGTAAAAATATCTCGTATCGTTTTGCTCCACATCTCGTACCGTATCGTTATCGTATCGTATCGTAAGATATTTAACCAACTATTAAAATAGTAAAAAATATATATCTATATTATAAAAATATTATAAACATGTAAAATTTAATAGAACTATTTATTTCGAAATAAATATAAACTCAAGTTTCAACATCATATTATAAAATATGACAAAAATCATAATTATTTATCAAATAACATCATCTAAGAGGGTGTTTGGCTAGGCTTATAAGATGTTAACAATAACTTATAAGATGTTTAAGAGCTTATAAGCGATTCTAGTGTATTAGGTAATTTTTTTTAAAGATCTTAAAAATTCAAAATATTATAAGCTGCTGGAGGAGAGCAAATAATTTTTTTTAAAGTATATTTACCCCGCCTATTTATTTAAAATCTTATAATGAGTAAAAATAATTTGTAAAATCACTATCCAAACACTTGAAAAAAATATTTTTAAAAGTAAGATGTAACAATTTATCAACTCTTAAAACATCTTATCAGTTGTTCAAAATAAGCTTAGCCAAATGGGCCCAAGTACAAATTCAAATAACTAATTTCTAAAATATTCGATCTCTCATAATTTTGAAGATCAATGTCACTTAAGTCATCCTCATCTACCAATTTTAAACGATTCATCATCATCAATCGCAAAACTCAGTAAAAAGGCCTTAAAAAGGCCTTAACTATCCATATATATATATTGAATTAGGGTTGCGAACTTATGAAGATTGGTGAAAAAATTTGAAGAGAAAAGTGTGAAATAGGATTGGGATATTGAAAAATTTTATTCAAAACCGTTTTTTCAGAGCAGTTGATTGCATTTCTTCCTTTTTTTTCTTTTTTTCTTTTTTTTTTAATTGTCGACTAATATCGTAAATATCGTATCGTATCGTGATACGGCGATACGGTACGATATCTCGCGATATTTGACGGTATTTATCAATAAGCGATACAGAACCCGAGTTGTATCGTTTTGATTGGAACCGTACCGTATCGCGATATATATCGCGGTATATCGCGAGATTAACTATCATGGGCTGCACACAGACAGCAACAGAAAATGAAGCACACAAGCTGCACACAGACAGCAACAGAAAATGAAACACATAAGCTGCACACAGACAGCAACAGGAAGTAAAACACAAACTCACAAGATGATCCCAGGAGGCCCAACAGAGAGCCAAGTGTTGCAGAAGGCAACTAAGTAACCGGACGAAGGCTGGGCTATCTCAGACTACCCCCCTTCCCCAGATTCCTGCGACACTAAGCGGTCCGGACAAGGGAAGTTTGGTGTGGCAAATAGCCTGAGTTGGCCCAGAAGGCACCAAAGTAACCGGTTGAAGGCTGGGCTGTCTCAGACTACCCCCCCTTCCCCAGATTCCTGCGACACTAAGCGGTCCGGACAAGGGAAGTTTGGAGTGGCGAATAGCCTGAGTTGGCCCAGATTTAGAGAACAACGGAAGTAAGCTTTGACCACACAAGGTCAACCACAGGTTTTTCAGGATTTTACCCAGAAACAGAGTGAGTGAGTCACAGTAGTGAAATCTGTAGCACGAGTCTGCAAAGAACAAGTGCCCAACTGACGCTCTGGTACCACTGTTAGGTACAGGTTCTTCGAAAAACAGCCATAGATCTGTAACACAGTTAGAAAACAAAAGGAAATGAAAACAATAAAAGAATATTGAATAAGAACGGCTCAGTTCCCTTTTCCAGTGTTCATACTGTCGATCCTATGTCTGGTGGTAACACCAACCGAAAACAAGCACCAAGCTACTGCCACTGATCGGAACCCTAGATATGACCCCAAAACCTCACTCCGAGTTGACTCACCAACACATGCACAGTCAACTCGGCGATAACTCACCCTCTCCACTCAGCACAAACCCAGATTTCTGCACTCACAAAGCCGAAACCCTCACAGAAGAGGATTAAGACCAGAAATGAAAAGGTTTGAATAAAAGGTGAATCACCCTTGTCTCTCTCTCTCACCACAGTATAAATACACAGAGTTTCAACGATCTCCAGCATTAAATGAGCTGCGACGGCAAGGACACCCATTGTCCGGCCAGACCTGCGACGGGTCGCCGGAAAACGACAAGGGGTGACGAAACACTGTAGAGAGAGAAGGGGACAAGGGAAGAGAGAGAAACGGCGCAGCAGAAGAATGCTGCTAGGGTTAAGAGGGGTAAGAGGAATGGGGAAATGGAGGGCTCAGCTTGAAGCCCTAGAATAAACGGTTCAGATCTTAAGTTGACTGGATCAGTGGACTTATGTGATATTGGGCCCGATTTCACGAATTGGGCTTAGAATTAGTTTAGCTATTGGCCCAGATCACAACAGATCATTTCTATTGGGCTCAATACTTAACAAAGTGTAATTTCCGATTTTTTGATCATGAAAATCAGATAATAAAATCACTTAAAAACATCACTGTGAATCACCTTGCAAGTTCTAATATATTGAATGTAACAGAGCATTTTAAAATCACACAACTCCTCCCTAAGAGAAGCATTTTCTATTCAGATTTAATTTCTCATGCAAACATTGATTTTACCAAATAAATTAATGCCCAATTCTCCAAAGAACACTCAAACTGCACTTCAATCTTACATTTTCAATACACCACAAGTTCGTTCTTGATACAGAGGAGCAGACTATAACATCTTTTCGACTTGTCTAATCGTTTTGCTGCGGTGATTCAGCCATGAAAAAAAAAAATCGAATAAGCTAATTCGCTATTGTGCCATTCTAATGTTCAGTAATGCATAAAGTATCCCCGGGGTTCTTGCTTAGGTTTTTTGTTCAACACTGGATTAAGCATGAGACCATCGGTTAGAGCAGTAGTCGATGTAAGAGATGCCTTCAAGATGCTTAAACCCTGCATACCGTAAAAACGAATCTCAACAAGCAAACAACATAAACAACAAAAAATAAAACACGAGTTAAAATCGATTTTATTTACCTCGTCTACTCCAATAGGCACCTCAACTTCTTTCACATCAGATAAAGTAATCTTCATATCCTTCAGAATCGAAAAGATTGAAATCATACACAAAGGAGTCACAGTTAAGTCGTCACTCACCATATACATTTTCCGTCCATTAATATAATACCCCCCGTTGTTCCGGTATTTGATGGCACGAGCACATTTAGAATCGCGAGAGGAATAAGACAACCATTCTTCATCCATGCCCAAGCCTTTGTGGTAAAATAATCGAGGATCCGTATTTCCAACGAGAGGAAGAATCTTGTTTTCGGACATGTAACCATGAGGTAGGCTCGGTTTCATTAGACTCTTTCTTATATCTGCATTCGCCAAATACTCGTCACCGATAAAATCAGCTAAGCTCGTGTATAAATTGTCGATACCCTTAAAAGGGGTGTTGTTGCACAAGTGGTACTCGACTCCTCCGAGAGGGAAAGTGAGCAAGCTACAAAGGAAATCAACGAAGTCGTTGTTCGATTGGGCAAACAATAACTTGTTGGTTGATTTTTGTACCGTCACTTTCAAAATCGTCTTCTTAATGCTAGAACTTCCTTCGAACTCCCTCTCATGAATTCCTCGTTCGGGTTTCGGTCTGGCGATGTAAAATTTTCTTCGATTGAGTATGATCATATCCGAGAGCGGCGTTCGGGATAGTAACGACCCCTTCAGCAAATCGATAACCTCGTCGAATCCGAAAACCACATTCCTTAACTCGGCTCCATCCATATCCGTAATCCCGAGATTCTTCAGAGTACCCATTACCGATCCAGCCACGTTAGGGACAAGCCGAAGATCGTCGGAGATTAAAAAAGACTCGTTCGCTACGACAAAAACTCCGTCGTCTCTATCACCATCGGCTAGCTCACACGAATTCCGTACACCGATTTCTCGGTTAAGGCTTCTACCACAAGCGCAAACACCAACGTCGCGGTGCATGCTTATATTCGAGTACCTAGGACGACTACAACGCGGGTCTTCGCAACAAAAGTACTTTTCGAGACGAGTATCGTTAATATCGAGTTTTAATCTGCTACATTTATATTCCAAGGAGCTTCTTGGATTGAGAAGCATAATCTTACAACCCTCGGTCCAGAAATGGCGGCTGTCGAGATTTGATAAGCCGCTGTACAAACTTGTTAGGCTTCCAATCGGCGGCGCTTCATCTCTGTAATGATCGTTCAGGAGCTTCACCATTTTTCCCAGTGGCATCGTTAGAAAGCTTAGCAAAGCGTCGGCGAATTGGCTGTCAATTTCTGCAAATAGTACTTTTGTTTTGTGTCTGTTTATTACAGCTTTCAAAGTGAATTGAACTTCTTCGTCGGCACCAGACGTTTCTGCTTCGTCGGCATCGGACATTGTGTTGGATTTGCTGTGCTCGAAAATTGAAGAAAGACTGTTTGATTTCAATAAGTAATATATTATAATAATAATAATAGTAATTGAATTTTAGAGCGTTTAAATTTGGGAGGGAAGGGAGCCGGCGGCGAGGGGGAGCGGACGGAAGGAAAAAGGGTTTGCCGGCGCAAATGAATAATTTAGGAAGGGGGCGAGAAGTTGAGAGTATATGCATTTAGGGATTTTTGTGTTGGGGGCTAGTTTAAAAAAGGGTAAATTACAATAACCCCTGAGGTATGGTCAAATTATGAAAAATACCCTTCTTGTTTAGATAATTACAGTTATTCTCCTCAATTATGAATCTTCTTAAACTTCCACCATTATGGTGTCAAATTTAACATAATCATCTAGATTTCGTGGATTATGCCATAGTTTGTACTCGTTTTGTGTTAAAATGTAGTTTTTGATGCACCAAAATCTGATATATACAAGCCAAAAAAACACATCTTATGATCATTTTACTTCAAATTGTGGAGCTCCAATGGGATAAAACGGGTACAAAAGTAATAGTATTCCATTAAATCTAGAAGATTCCACTAAATTTAAAATCGCAAGGGTGAACGTGTAAAAAGATTTATAGTTGAGGGGTGGTTGTAATTACCCAAACATGAGGGAGATTTTCATAATTTAACGATACCTCATGTGGTGGCTGTAATTTGCCCTTTAAAAATACTAATTATAATTTTGATTAGGTTAATTTTACTTGGGCCCCCTCCTAGATAGTGACATTGTAGACTCACCCCCTCCTAGTAAAAAAGTTGTCCATACCTCCTCTGTTAGATGTCTCCGCTTTCTCTGTTGGTCCCTCCATCTAAAATTTGGACGGAAAGTGATGACATCATCAAAAAAATCAAGTGGATTTCCAATCTTACCCCTTTCACATTTCCTCTAAGCCTGAAATATCTTTCTTTTTTTTTTTTTTTTTTTGCTTTTTTTAATTATTTTTTTTTTGAAAAATGAAGGTAAAATTGACTTTTTGCACACTCCGTTAGTGATTGTAAGCAGGGAGTGAGTCTGCAATTTCAGTATTTAGGAGGAGGTCCAAGTGAAACTAACACTATTAAAAATTTTACTTTTTTTTATTTTGGCACTTTAAATATATTCATTTAAACTAAATTTTAAAATGATGTCCTATTTTTATGTTTTAGGTTTGATCAATTTCATCATAAAGAATTTAAAATATTGTATCAGAGGATTCGTAAATGTTAATGAAATACATCGAATGATTTTAAATTATAGATCTCCACATAATAACACATACACTTGTTTATTTGCGTGTTTAGTGGGTGGCATCGAATTAGTGCATTTGGCACCCCATAAAAATAGGCGATTTGCACCTTAAAATTTTCGAATTGGCAAATACATCCTTCAATTATGTATTTTATTGCAAAATGCATTGTACATCTATGCAGACATGATTAATCTAAAATTGTTCTAAATTCAAAAATATTCGGAATTTGAAAATTCCGTTCCGATTACCAGTCATAGTTACGATAATTAAGTCATTGTTGCATAATACTAGTAATATTTACGTAACACGCAAACTGCAGTATACTATTATACATAATAAGTTTCAAACTATTCTTAAAGCAGATGTATTTCCAAGGGATATTCATGAAACAATGACTAACGGAATCTTGAAGATTCTATGGAATATTCGATGTGAATTTCCAGATCTACTCCAGGGGTAAATATAATATACCCACATGGGGTAAATGTAACATTTTGTCTTACCTCAGGGATACCCGTGATTTACCCAAAGTTTATTTGTTTAATATAAAATTGATATGTCTAATTGGGCCAACCCAATGGGCCTACAACTTATTTACCTAATGGGCCACGAACCCAATATTGAAGACCACTACCATCGATGTCCAATCACCTTCAAGTAAGGTTTGGGTCAGACAATCTCAACTAAGGTATAAATAAATGTTTGAACTCATTCTTTAAAGTACGTCCTATTATATGATCAATGCTATGACATGTATTATCCGGACTATTTCTATTATCCGCACGCCTGATTTGAGCGTCGGAGGAGTTTATGCCGGATCAACTCCCGGCTTAGTTTACGTGTTCTATGATTACAGGTATCTCAAGGTCATCAAGCTCGTGAGTCAGTGATCCACTTTGCTCTTCCAGCTTATCTTACTTCAACTCTCTAAGGTGATCTAGCTCTAGCATTATCAAAAAGTAATGGGTAAATAGCATTAAACCACCTGAACTTTTTAAGTTTTTGCGGATCACCTCCTGAACAATTTTTTTTTGCACGAGTTCACCTGTACTCAATTAATTGTGCCACTTTGCCCTTTTTTGCCCGTTTCCAGGTCAAAATGACCGGTTCTGAACCCATGTGCGCTGCACATGCGAAATCCAAGGCTATTTTTGTCTTTTCCATTTAAAAATCCCTAATTCCTTTATTTTTTTCTCCATTTCTCTCATATCTCCATTATTTTCACTCTTCAATTAGCTAAAAATGAATTCCCTCATTCCCAAAATATTTGCATTTTCGAGCATTTCAAATTACGTTGTCGGAAAAAATAACACCTATAAATCTTCCACGTTTCGGCCATTAGATTATAGTTGTATTCGAAGAAATTCTCGAGTTTGTTATCATCGCTTTTGCATCAACTAAGGGAAATGATTTCAAGAATGGTGGCTGCTCTGTTTTGCGGCTCTTTCGACACTCCGATTGTGCTGACTTTGATGAACTTCACCATTTTTCTAGCGACTGCTTCATCCTTAACAATCGCCCATCTTCACATAAAGAAAATAACAACGTTTATTCTGTAAAGATCAAATTATATAATATTGCAAGAGATTGATAAGGAAGAATTTATTTTTTTCTCGAACAATACCCGATTCTTGATCCTGCATGGCCAGTGCATTTGGAAACCGTGAAAAGCATGATGTCATGATCTTCAGAAGAAGTAATTGATGTATATTGTGGCCAATAGTAAGCAAGATCATGGACGGGCATTCCTTTGGCCCGATTAACAACGGGCTCTCTGATAAAACCGTCCGAGTTATTCGAAGTGGTCACCATCTCTATGTAGGGCCCGTCTTTGTCAAATGTTCGTGCATCGCCCGACCATTTGAATAGTCTGGACCGTAAAAAATCAACCATCTCAGGATACGACTGCAAAAAAAAAAAAAATTAAGATCATGAACAAGAGGACTTATGATTTATCACATCTTTATAAATTTTTATTTTTATTTTTATTTTTTTATTTTTACATGTCCATGTTACTATGTTTGCCCACCTGTCAGAAGATATTGTGCAATAAGCCAACACTAAATCTCAGATGGAGAGACAAGGTTTGTCTCATGCATTACAACCCAGCCAAATGAGGAGATTTACAGGTGTTCTTTTTTCGGAAAACGTAATTTGAAATGCTCGAAAATGCAAATATTTTGTGAATGAGGGAATTCATTTCTAGCTAATTGAAGAGGGAAAATAATGGAGATAAGAGAGAAATGGAGAAAAAATTAAAGGAGTTAGGGATTTTTAAATGGCAAAGACAAAAATAACCTTGGATTTCGCATGTGCAGCGCACATGGCTTCAGAACCGGTCATTTTGACCTGGAAACGGGCAAAAAAGGGCAAAGTGGCACAATTAATTGAGTACAGGTGAACTCATGCAAAAAAAAATTGTTCAGGAGGTGATCCGCAAAAACTTAAAAAATTCAGGTGGTTTAATGTTATTTACCCAAAAGTAATTTAGACAATTCATTTCTTCCAATACCAAAGAGATTTGTAAGTTACCTGAGAGGGCATGCATGATTTACACATTATTTTATAATATTGGTTGTAGTATCACGGTGTAGAGTTCGAATCATGGTTATCCCCTACTTTTCTAACTATAACAATATTTGATTATGATGCATGGAAACTTCTACCCACGCACATTTCCATGTTTCGGAAATCGAAACTCCAAATACCTGTCGAAAATGTTTCGGGTCGTTTTCGTAAATATTTAAAGTTTCGAGGACGTTTCTTGTAGTAAAGAAAAAATGGAAACACGTTTCCACCCAAAAGAATCTAAATTCCATTTTAAATAAAACTCGGAATGGCATGCGCTTAAAAAGATCTTAAATTTATGACTCTTTTTCACCTCTAGTGGTGTTTTACTATTTTTTAATAATGCTAATTTCATACTAAAATAAATTTATATGCCCATAATGTAATTTGTGGAATTATAATTTGAAATGGAACTTGTAAATCATATATAATTTATAGATACAATTACAAATATGTAATTGACGATTAGTATACAAGTTAAACGCTATAAACTTTTTAGAAATTATAAATGTACCCCTATAATTATTATTATTTTATACATTTCCCCATGTTCTTGTATCCAACTTTTCGAAAAACGAAGTTTCCTCATGTTCATTTTCCCATTTCGCCGTGTCCCCGTTCCCGTGTCCGTGCTACATAGATTTTGATAAAAAATAAACAAAATACAAAACTTATTATATTAGATTAAAAATGATGCCATCATAATAAAAACAAACAAACATGCCAACACCTTTCCAATAATACAGCTGAGATGCTTAATACTTTTTCATAATTAAAGGCAGAAAGTGACAATCTTAGTGAGTCATCAAATATAAACTCAACACCTAATTCTCTCTCTACATGTTAAAACACAGACAAGTACATGCATGCATCAAAACAATGACCAGGTTCATTGAACCCAATGCAGATAGATATCTTTAATGAACTGCTAATATTTCAAAAAAAAATGGCACCTAAATTTCTGATGTGAAGAAAGAGAAAGGTTCATTTTATCTGAAAGGTAATATACTCATATAGATGTAGTTTTAATGTTCATTTTTCTTAGGTACGTTATGCTTTTTTAATTGTACTTTTCTTTATTTTAGAAATTTAGGGTTCATTTGCATGAATAGTACCAATTAAGAGTGTGTTGATTCTCTTGTGTATCTCTCATTTGTTAAATCTTGTTTTGCTTTTCCGGGTTTGTGTGTCCGGTCCGGTTTGCAGTTTAACCGGTCGAACCGGCCGGTCTGATCCGATTTTCAAAAACATTGGTTTTGTTCGTGGAATTTAAATTTTATTATTGTTATTGTTCGAGACTGCTTATTTTTGTTCGAGAATTCGACCTGGCCGGCCGGACACTCGAACTCTTTTAAGGTTTGCATTTGAATTAAAGGATTTGAAATTTGATTATCGAATCAATATACTAAAAAAATTAAATCAATGAGTAACTCATTTTATGATGAATTTTAGATCCTTCATTTTCAACTTCAAATAATTTTTATTGTGGTATTCGGATTTAAATTTTATTTTATATCGAATCATTTGAAATTACTTTCTCCGATTATCTCATAAATCAAAATCCTTCAATCCAAACGAGTTAATAGTTTTTTTTTTTTTTTTTTTTTTTTTGCAGTATTTTTTCCATGATTATTGGCGATGAAGCAACTCAAGGCAAGGAATATTGGGTGCAACATTTATTATATGAAAAATAAATGAGAAAGTGGTGTCCAATTAATGTTGGGAGAAGTCCCTGCATTTGAAGAGTTGAGAAGTTACAATATAACTATATGTATTCTTGGGTTCCCCTTCAAACTTCACTTTTATGTATGTATGTTTATTTATGAGTTCGAGTTCAACCTTTTCATGTTGTGTTATGTAATTTGTAGTGGGGTACATGTAATATTTCTTTGTTGTTTGGGAGGGTGTTTGGCTAAGCTTATCAGAGCATATAAGCAATATCAGTGTCAAAAAGAAAAGTTAAATAATATCGAGAAAATGCGTTGATATTAGTTGTGGAAGTCGAGCCAAACAAAATAACATTTTTGGGAAAACCAAAAAAACATCATTTGCTTTTTAAAGTGAAAAACTAGTTTCAATTTCGGTTCAAAAAATTTCATAAGAATCGAAATTTCAAGAATTAACTGGAATGAAAGACTTCATTCCAAAAGAGCTAAAACTTAAAAATACATAACACTTTTGATATTATAAATAAATTTTGGGAAATTGGAACGCAAACTTTGTTCTAAAATCTGATTCCTTTGGATTCGAAATAGGAAATTCAAATTTTCATTCGCATCTTTATAAAATATATATAAGGGCAAATTGCACTTTGCCCCTCAAAAATGTCATTTTTGCACTTTCCCCCTAAAAAAAGAAAAATGAGATTGTCCCCCTTAGAAATGTATAACTCGGTGCAGTTTGCCCCAAATGTGTATTTCCGGGCTAATTGTCGCTGGATTAAGGGTGTACATGTCATTTTAATTCTCCCACTTTAAAATCCCGCTTTCACTGCTGACTCACTTATGGTTTCCAAAGCCACAGTATGCACTTCCCAAATTTATGAAATTATCTTCTTATAAATTTGATGAAATCTCTTCAAAATTCGACGACAATTGTTTTTTGTTCTCCATAACTAGTATTTGCACAACGCAATTAAGCACGAAAAGTCAAAAGATCGATGGAGCTACCCCCAATTGTTCGCGACTCCAGTTCCCGCAATATTCGGAACAAAAAACACAATATTCATAACAAAAGACAAAAAAAATGGATAAAATGATGAAGAAAATCCTTTGAGGATTCGTTTGAACGATCGATAGAGAGTACCTAGTTGTTGCCCGCCGATTCATTTGATTTTGGGTGAAATTTTCTATAGGTTTTTTTGGGTATTCGATTTGGGAGAGAAAAGAGACCATCTAACAGTACTATGTAGTGGAAAATGGTCAAATGACATTTATAGCCCTAAAAGACGAAATTAGCCTTCCCATTTACTGAAATTTGGGAGAATTGGCTCGGAAATACACATTTGGGCAAATGCACCGAGTTATATAATTCTAAGGGGGCAGTCTCATTTTCTTATTTTTAGGGTGAAAAGTGCAAAAATGATATTTTTTGAGAGGGCGAAGTGCAATTTGCTTGACATATAATAATGGACAAAATGCACTTTGCCCCTATAATTTCTGTTCTTCGCACTTTTCCTTCTAAAAATTAAAAAAATGGATATTCCCCATTCGAGATAGTATGTTGATTGCACTTTGCCTTTTTAGAATTTTACAAGGGGTGATGTGCAATTTTCCCTATAATAATACTGATAGGGCAAATTACGGCCACCCCCTTGAGGTATGGCTAAATTGCAAAAAAAAAAAAAAAAAAAAAAACCCTCTTGTTTGAGTAATTACAGCCACCCCCTCCTTTTAAATATTTTTACATAAATATTTATGTAATTCGGTTATTTACCGACCCAAAACGTATATACAGTTTGGTAAATTGTGAAATGTTGGCGTACCGAAATTCCGCTTTCAGTTTCACCGGTTTAACATATGGATGGCAATGGGGCGGGCATGGGGCGGGTTTTGCAATCCCCATCCCCGCCCCGCTATGGAAATCCCCATCCCATCCCCCGTCAAAATCCCCGAACTTTATAAAAATAAACCCGTACCCGCCCCATTAAATCCCCACGGGTATCGGGGCGGGTAAATATGCCCGTCTATTTTTTTTCCTTTTTTTTTAATAAATAAATATGCAATCTACTTATAATTTGAAGGTTTATTTCAACAAATAAACCAATATTTAATTATAATACTAATATTTAATTATATAATCGAAACCTAAAAATCCCCATTTGTAACTAATATTTAATATATTACTACTATTTAATTATTTATATTTAATATAATAATTAATAAATATATTATATATATAAATAATGTGGGGTGAGTACGGGGCGGGTCTAGGGGTATAGGCAAACCTGTCCCCGTACCCGTACCCGTACCCGTACCCGGTAAAAACAAAAATCAATCCCCATACCCGCCCCCTTTTTTTCGGAGCGGGTAATACCCGAAAAATCCGGGGCGGGTTGGGGCGGGTCAAATTGTCATCCCTAGTTTAACATCCCTAGAGGGGTATTTTCATAAGATAATACATAGTTGAGAGGTGTGATTGTAATTAGCCAAACAGAAGGGGGCTTTCGTAATTTAACCTTAACTCAGGGGTGACCGTAATTTTGCCCAATATTGATATCGTATTTGTAATTTGATAAAGAAAACATTGAAAAATTTAAAATTAACTTGGAAAAAATATCGGATCAAAAATCATAATCCCATAATGTAGGCTCCCTCGATCCTACACCCGGCGAAAAACACTGGGTGGGTCTTTTGCTGCCACGTGTCCCTTTTTTTATTTTTCTAAAACCCCTAAAGGTAAACCCTAGCGGGGAATATATTATAAAATAGAAAAAAGAGACACGTGACAGCAGAAGACCCACCCGGTGTTTATCACCAGGTGTAGCGTCAAACAAATCTATGTATGGTATTCGAGTTTCGATCTGAAAAATTCAGAAATCAATTCCTTTTTTGAAGTTGAGAATTAACATATTTTTCGAACATCGAATTTCTTTTAATAAAAATTGACATAATTCAAAAATTTCGTTGCATTTTGCAAAGTAAACCATCTAAAATACAAACTAGAGAAGAAAATAAAAAGAGAGCCCATTAGAGCAAGTGGTTTTAAGCTATGATGACGTGTTATGGTTCTAGATGCTTCACAAAAACCCTCGTCACTAAACCAAAGTCCACTTCTTCCATCACATTCTACCTCGCCAGAACTCAATTCTCTCCCTCCGGTTCTCGCCATCAGGTTCGTGCAATGGCCACTGACTCTGATTCTTCTGCACCATTCAAGAAAGTCCAGATTCAGAGAGACAACACGGTAACCATCACTGATTCTCGTTTAGGTTGAAATGAACATTATTTACTTTTTTGCTTTTAGGGCCTTTGCTATATTCACAATTGGTCTGATTAGGGTTGGGGGAAATCTGGGATTAATTGATTGCTTGATAAAGATGGAACAATTAGTATATCGTCAATTGATTTGTGTTTTTACTTTTTACTATTCATTGTTTGGGTAAATACGGCCCCCTGAGGTAAGGGCAAATTACGAAAAAATTCTTACAACCAACCCATCAATTATGAATCTTCTTACACGTCCACGGTCCACCTTTATGGTGTCAAATTCAATATAATCTTCTAGATTTTGTGGAATGTTCCCTAGTCTGTACTCGTTTTTGTGCAAAAATACAGTTTTTTATGCACCACAATCTGATGTATACAAGCCGAAAAACATATCTTATGATGATCTTGTTTCCAAATGTGGAGCTCGAATTGGGTAAAACGGATACAAACTGAAGAATATTTCAAAAATTCCACTAAATTTGACACTGCATGGGTGGACGTATAAGAAACTTCATAGTTGAGGGGTGGTTGTTATTACCCAAGTTGGAGGGTTTTTTTTTTTGTAATTTGACCTTATCTCAGATATCTGAGGGGTGGACGTAATTTACCCTAATTTTGAATGACAAAAGATAGGATTTTTGCTAGACACCAAGTACTGTTAGCCTGTAAACTGAAATGGTTATTAAAGAATTAAACTTTCTTTTTATATGAAATTAATTTTTCAAGCACTTGCATAACCAATTACTTTTTTCTTTTTTCTAAAAAAAAATATTTTGTGTGATAAATCGATCAAGCAGACATTTGATGCCTACGTGATCGGGAAAGACGATGCTCCCGGGATTGTTGTGCTTCAAGAATGGTGGGGTGTCGATTTTGAGATCAAGAATCATGCTCAGAAGATCTCTCAGTTCGATTCCGGTTACAAAGCATTGATTCCAGAGTAAGAAATCTCTATTAGAAATGTTAAATGCGACGGTGTTATTTTCTGCTGATGCGTGTACCTTTTTTCTTGGCATAAAATTGTATTATACGAGAATTGGTGTCTATTTCTTATCCGATTTTTTACGTTTTCTTGCGAATTAGTTTGTACAGAGGAAAGGTCGGATTGGATGTTGCAGAAGCACAGCATTTGATGGATGGTCTTGATTGGCAAGGTGCTGTGAAGGATATCGAAGCCTCGGTCAACTGGCTTAAGGCAAACGGTTCTCAAAAGGTATGCTACTAACAAGCTCTTAGTCGATTGCTAAGTAAGTTATATCGGGAGTGTGAGAAAATGGGAGGTTAAATTATTCTTTGTTGAGAAATGTAAGATTGTATTTGGAAAGTTCGATGCTGACATGGCACGATCCAAGAATTACAATGGAAACAAAAGAGGAGTATATTTTGCCATCTCGATACTTTCGGATGTCAGTGGCTCAGAAGAATCTACATCGAAACCAAATTTTTTTTTTCTCGATATTGATTTGTTGTATATGAAATTGGTCGTGTGAATTAATTAAAATTCCAACTAATACATACTTAAAATATTTGCTACAATAATAGGTTGGTGTAACTGGATACTGCATGGGTGGTGCTCTTGCTATTGCAAGCTCGGTTCTAGTCCCAACCATTGATGCTGTCGTTGCTTTCTATGGAGTTCCTTCATCCGAACTTGCCGACCCTGTAAATGCTAAGGCACCAGTGCAGGCTCACTTCGGTGAACTCGATAATTTCGTCGGATTTTCAGATGCAAAGGTATGTATATATCATATAATCAAGATATTAATTAAAATGGGATTTTTGCAAAAACTACCCCTGTGTAATCTCTAATTGTTAAAAAAACCCGTGTTAAAAAAATAGCAAGAACACCCCTGTGAAAAATAGTCAAAGCCAAAAAAAACCCCAAACAACTTATCCTGTGATGCACGTGCAAATTGTGAGAGTAGAAATGTGTTTTTTGACTTGAAAAGTCAAAAATACCCTCTGAAATTCTTTTTGTTTCCTTTTTTGTTCTGTTTTTAATATTTCTTTTGTAAGGGTAATTTGGTCATTTCATATAGGTCAACAATAAATTTCGAAATAAGTACCGGTGTGCTTTAAAAAACACAACATAGTGAGCTTCTTGCTAATTTTTTTAACGCACCGGGTTTTTCAGCAATTAGAAACAACACAGGGAGGCGTGTGCTATTATCTGTAATTAAAATACTTCCGTCAGTCTACTTTTATTCTCTATTTTCTATGTTCTTTTTTTATGCAACCTCGTGAAATTTGGGTACAGACTGGGAAAGCATTGGAGGAGAAGCTGAAGGAATCGGGAGTTCCAAATGAGGTGTACATTTATCCGGGAGTTGCGCATGCGTTTATGAACAGCTCTCCAGAAGGAGTTGAGAGAAGAAAGAATATGGGAATGAATGATGAAGATGCTGATGCGGTTGAGCTGGCATGGACCCGTTTTCGTTCGTGGATGACCCGTTTCTTGTCCGTGTGAGCTTTTTTAATACGCTTCTTGTTTTTTATTCGTTTCTTGCTCTGGAAATAGCCATTTTGTGTGATTCGATAATTCTACGTGTGAGCTGGTTTCCGTTTCTTGCTGGTGTTTGTGAAGATTGAAATTGTGGACTTAGATTATGGAAGTGTTAAAAGATCAAATAAAAGAGAGAAGAGAGAAGTGAGAAATATTTTGATTAGTGTTGCCCTTGGATTGAATGATTTGATTTGATGAGAGAATAGAAATAATCTTAGCTTTTAAAAATTGAGGTAAATTACGGCCATCCTTGTGGTAAAGTCAAATAACGAAAAAAAAAAATCTCTCATGTTAGAGTAATTACAACCATCACCCTCAACTATAAATATTTTTACACGTTTATCCTTATGGTGTTAAATTTAATATCATCTTGTAGATTACGTGGAATGTTCTTTAGTTTGTACACGTTTTGTGCAAAAATACAGTTTCTAATGCACCACAATCTGAAATTTATAAGCTAAGAGATATATCTTATGATCATCTTGTTTCAAAATGTGGAGCTCGAATAGGGTAAAAAAATAGGTTCAAACTGGAGAATATTTCATATAATTTAGGGGATTTTATTAAATTTGACCTCGCAGCAAGGATGGACGTATAAAAAGATTCATAATTGAGGGTGGTGGTTGTAATTATTCAAATATAATTTAACTTTATCTTAGATGTGGCCGTAATTTACCTAAAAATTAATTAAAATTAAGAATAAAAAAATCTAAAATTTATATATAGAATGAATCTATCTAATCAAGCTTATAGTTAGTTTAATCATAGTTGTCTTATTATTATTATTACTCACTCCTGTATTATTATGATTAAAAAGTTGTCTAAACCTCTTCAACCATGACGAGGGTACCATGTTTTAAAATATTTGAGTGGTCCGACTGATGTAGCATTATGAACATATTCGATTAATATTAAAAATGCTTACCCGAATTTTTTTTTTCTTTAATTTGACTTTGATATTACATCATCTAGCATGTTAGTTTTCTTTTACAATAAATGTTAAGTATTTCATATTATGATAAATTACAACCATCTCCCTAAAGTAAAGTGTACCTACAAAAAAAAATCTTTCTTTTTGAAAATTTTAATCCAACTTCATGCAGTTTGTAATTCTTACATCCACCCCCTACAGAAGGGTATTAATGTAAGAAATATACAAATTGAAGGGGATGAATGTAATTATAGAAAGTTGAAATTCTTTTTTGTAAATAGATCTTACTTAAAGGGACCTTCTCCACGTAATAGGTTTTGTATTGAATTTTTTTAAAAGAATCTGATCCATGAATAACTAGCGGATCGACCTTTTTTGTCATCCCTAATTATACCATAAGACAACCAATGACAATTTTGTCTTAGGAAACCAAATATAAGAAAATGCATAATTTATTTCAATTTAATACTCATGCTTTAGAAGCTAGTTTCTTTTTCTAATAATTGAATAAATAAAGAAACAAGATAAAGCTATCGTGAAAGGCAAACGATAGTATTTTTTAATAAGTCAATTATGAGGCTGTCTAGCAATTATTTATTAGCGAATAGTACAAAATAGAAATAGACATGCAAATGCAACCAGTGCTTTGTAATAATTTTATTTTATTGTCCTTGCCCACTATGACGCCTCGCACGAACATATTCCTCGCATAATTATTGAAATTTTCGAGATTGTGCCCGCATTTGTATAGCTCAACTGGTTTCGGACGTGGTAAATTGATGTAAGGTTACATAATCGAGTATTAGCAGTTGTAATTGAAAATTTCGAGATTGTGTCCGTATGGGTATAGCTCAACTGGTTTCAGACATGGTAAATTGATGTAGGGTTACGTAATCGAGTATTGATAGTTGTAATTGAAAATTTCGAGATTGTGTCTGCATGGGTATAACTCAACTGGTGCGTGGTAAATTGATGTGGGGTTACATGATTGAGTATTGACAATTGTAATTTTGAAATTTCAACTTCAATGAGAATTTAGTTCCTTGTGCACACCAGATCCATGTCCGTTATCGTAACGAGCTGCTGAGTTACTACGACTTACATTTCTTATTGTTTGGACTAAAAAATGAGGGTCGGTTCCTTGTCGACACTAAATTCAGGTTCCGTTATCCGCTATCGTAATGGGTCGCTGAATAACCACGATTTTGCCCAAAATTGATTTAGGGGAATTTTAAACATTTTGACTATTAAAAAAAAAAAAAATTACAATCACTTTCAAAACTCAAAAGCATTGACCATTTCTCCAATGGGCCGTGTTTAATTTGCCCACAAACACCCTTTATTGAATAAAAAAATAAAAAAATAAAAAAATTCTCAAAACTCCATGTGCCTCCCACAAGCACACAAGAGCTGCCCTTTCTTCCCATAAAAATCTCATCGAAAAATCGAAGCATCAATTCCATAAAAATAAAAAAAATAAAAAAAATAAAAAATAAAAAAAACTCCCCCATTTTCTTCTTCACTATATATACCAATCATCCGCTGGCACACACCCCGAGGCAAAAACCTATTTTTTTTTTCTCTCTCTAGAAAACGCCATTTTTCTCGATCGTCGTCACCTTGCAATCAATCCTTCCTCCATACCGTTCGGATTGAATGAGATTTGTCGCCATTGATTGATTGAACAGTTTCTGCCATGTATATAACGAGTGGCACCTCCGCCCTACTCAGAAGAGCTTCTCACTCCTCATCTTCTTCGCGCACTGGCAAAAGAGTATTCTCTTCTCTCTCTAAAAAGCCGGCTTCGCCTTCCCCTAGTAGTAATTCGTCGCACTCTGTTGGGAGCCAGCAGACCCGATCTCTGAGTTATTTGTCGGCGGCGCGTTGGAGCCACGGCGTTGACTGGAAATCGCCTGCCAGTTTAGCGTCGCAGATCAGAATCTCATCTGCTTTCTCTGATACTCTGCTGCACCGCAAGATCGCTACTATGGGTGGGTAATTTTGTAGCTTCGGTTCCTTTTTTTTTTTTTTTTAATTATTTAAATCAATGTTTGACTTATCAGCTGCAATTTTGTGTTGTCGGATTGTGTATTTTCGTTTTGTTGTTGGAAAATGGGGATTTTGTTTATTTGATCGTGGAATTCTGAGTGGTTTTGATCTATCATATATATAATGTTTGATCAACTTAATCTAAATTTATGTTTCAATTTTTTTGTGAGAAATGGAAGATGGATCCTGGTTTCTAAATTCGATATTCAGTTGCTAATTGTTTGACTTTGATGTACAATCTGAAATTGTTCCACAGTAGTCATATGTGAAATTTGGTGTCTTTCTCTTTTGTTTTCTATGACAGAATTGACGCTGACTGCGATCTAGTATTTTTTATTTGTTTATTATTTGAAAAAGGTACATCGGATTTGACTTTTAACGTATTTTCTTTCGAACTTTGCAATCTCATGTCAGAAACTTTTGCATGAGAAGACGGACAGTATATTTATTTTTGCGTCGGTAATTTGTTTTGGTGGCATAAAGTTCTAGGGAAAGAATTTTTCTATAGTTAAGTGTATTTTTTGTTGAAGAATAATTTGAGTTTCTAACATTGAGCAAACTGCACTCCTCGTGATATATGGTTTCAGCTTCTGAAAATGCCTTCAAGGGAATTTTCACCAGTCTTCCCAAGCCTGGCGGTGGTGAATTTGGAAAGTTCTACAGTCTCCCTGCTCTAAATGATCCGAGGATAGGTAAATATTCTTAATATTCTTGTTATTTATCATATTTTTAGACGTACTTGCGTTTGCAATCTCATATGTACCAAAATCTGATATCTTCAATTTCTTTTGATTTGATTCAAAAAATATATTATGCATTGAGGATATCTCAATTTGATACGTTGTAATGATGGTTTTATGTGCTTGTGCTGTGACAACAGATAAGCTGCCATACTCTATTAGAATCCTTCTTGAATCTGCTATACGTAATTGTGATGGCTTCCAAGTGACTAAGGCTGATGTTGAGAAAATTATTGACTGGGAAAAGACTTCACCAAATCAGGTTGAGATTCCCTTCAAGCCTGCCCGTGTACTTCTCCAGGTATTATTCTTGGTTTGTATTATATTGACTTTGGTATCTTTAACAATTAGTACGGAGATTTCATGTGAAAATGTTCCTTTTTGTTGCTAGGATTTTACTGGTGTACCTGTTGTTGTTGACCTGGCTTGCATGCGTAATGCTATGAACAAGCTCGGCGGTGATTCTGACAAGATCAACCCATTGGTATGCACCATGTCCTCTCTTGTTTTGTATTCCTTTTTAGTAGCGAAATATTGGAAATTCTCACTAGTAATGTTACCTAGATTCGGATCATAGGCACATAAGTAGGTAATAAGTCAAGCAGAATATGTCAAGGGAAGTTTGCATGTCCCCTGGAATACTTCCTTGGATCTCCGAAATGCCACGTAGTTGTTTATCAAGAATAAATGAAGTTTGAAACACAAACTTCAACGCCTAACTCCTAATAGCTGTTGTGTGGAGTCTTGTAACGGATATCAAATAAATAAAAGTATATGTATGAATCATACATGCAATAAGGAGCAATTAATGAAATGTATCCAGATTGCATTAACCAATGGCTCAAAAACTATTTCGAGCCTATAGAGAAAAGGAATCCCAATTAAGGATATTAAACCAAAAATGAAAGCTGCTATGATTTCTAACTCCAATTTTCTGGGTGGGCTTGCAGGTTCCAGTAGATCTGGTTATTGATCATTCGGTTCAAGTTGACATTGCAAGAACAGAAGATGCTGTTCAAGAAAACCAGAAGCTTGAATTCGAGAGAAACAAGGAGAGATTTGCTTTCCTTAAGTGGGGATCAAATGCTTTCCAAAACATGCTTGTTGTTCCACCAGGCTCGGGTATAGTGCACCAGGTAATTGGATCATAAAAATGATGAAACCATTTCAAAATTCTGTGGACAAAGTCGTTTAGTGTCACTCAGTAGAGTTTGTACCTTTATCATCTGCGTTAATGAAAACACAATTGAGTTGTTTCCCATGGTATATTTTTAGGTTAATCTTGAATATCTTGCTCGGGTTGTCTTCAACAACGAAGGCTTGCTCTATCCGGATAGTGTGGTTGGGACTGATTCCCACACCACCATGATTGATGGGCTTGGAGTTGCTGGTTGGGGAGTTGGAGGTATTGAAGCTGAAGCAGCAATGCTTGGTCAGGTAATAACTATAAATAGTGCAGAGCATTTCTATACGAGGGCTTGTCTTGGTTTTATTTTCTGTTTGCTGTTCTCTGAAATGTATGGAAAACATTGTAGGATAATCTATTTGATTTCTTAATTTACATCCATCTAATAGTGTTTATATATATATATATATATATATATATATATATATATATATATATATATATATATATATATATATATATATATATATTTGTGTTGTGCACTATTCTACAATTATTGAAGGAGACGTGTAGATTGTCCCGTGTTTTTCTCTAGAGCTGATTAAGTTTTTTAAAGTTCAATAGTTGTGCCTAAAACTGTATATACGGTTGATGACATTTGTATTAATATCCTGTGACAGCCAATGAGCATGGTGTTGCCGGGAGTTGTTGGGTTCAAGTTATCCGGGAAATTACCTGACGGTGTCACTGCTACTGACTTGGTTTTAACTGTCACGCAAATACTAAGGAAGCACGGAGTTGTTGGAAAATTTGTCGAATTTTATGGTAAAAATACTGCATAATCTTTAGTGCTTCACACATCTCTATCTGTATTAAGGAGCTAATCATGCATGTTTATTTGTTGTTAAGGTGCTGGTGTCGGTGAAATCTCATTAGCTGACAGAGCCACCATAGCAAACATGTCTCCAGAGTATGGTGCCACTATGGGATTTTTCCCTGTCGATAAAGTCACCTTACAATATCTGAAATTAACAGGCAGAAGTGACGAGACTGTAAGTACATTTTATTTAGATGCCCTGAAATATAAAAAAAAATTATTTTATTCTTTGCGTTCTAAAAGAAAGTTGCCTCTTATATAATGATAATTAGGTGTCGATGATAGAAGCTTATCTGCGTGCAAACAATATGTTTGTGGACTACAGCGAGGTAGGACTCTATGGTAGCTCTATGATATAATGTTCATAGAAAATAATTTTTTTGTTTTTTCAGAGATTAACATATTTTATTTTCCCCAAATTTCAGCCTCAACAAGAAAGAGTGTACTCATCTTATTTGCACCTAGACCTGGGAGATGTTGTACCGTGTGTTTCTGGACCAAAGAGGTTTGTCCCACACTTATTTTGCACACACAATCATCTTTAGCAGTTGCAATTTTTTTGCTCATAGCTGATTATACTTTTCTTGACAGGCCTCATGATCGTGTCCCTTTGAAAGACATGAAAGCTGATTGGCATTCTTGCCTTGACAGTAAAGTTGGATTCAAGGTGAGAGTTTAACCTCGGATATAATGAAATTTTGTTGGTTTTTTATAATCAATTACACTAAGTTTATCTACTCCGTGAATAATACCGACTTGCATTTCAAAGACAAGAACCCTTTGCAGCAATTGTCAAGTTAACTGTAGCACCTTATTCTTGACGTGTCTCTTTGACATATATGAACATGATTATTTATTTTTTTTAATATATTTTTTTTATTAGATCTATGTCTAGGGCCTCTAAATCATATGAACTTCTTAAGAATCCTTAAAAATAAAATGAATTTTAATATTTTATATAGGATATATGCCTAAAGTTTATAAAATAAATTATTAAGAGCTAATATTTATAAATTTGTACAATACGAAAATAAAATTTTATTAAAAGTAAATAAGGGCTCAAATTTCAAATTTTTAGTTTTGCCTTCTGCTGACCCTGAGAAACCGAGCGCCTTGAGAAAATAAGAAAAATTAACAATACTTTGAGAAAATAAGAAAAAGTAACAATAAATTTGGAAAAAAAAAAAACAATGAACCTACTAAAAAGGGGAAATTACCGAAGTATTCACAATTTAATAGTTATTGTTGACATCAAGTCGTAGGAACTTTGTAGTACTTTATGTGTCGGTGAAATTAATTTGAGTAGAAGTATCAAAATGTCATGATAGTATATTCATCGCTGCTTGTAATTTGTGATGCAGGGCTTTGCTGTGCCAAAGGAAACACAAGAAAAAGTAGTGAAGTTTTTATTCAAGGGAGAAGAACCTGCAGAGCTTAAGCACGGCAGTGTTGTAATTGCTGCTATCACGAGTTGTACAAATACATCAAACCCCAGTGTTATGCTTGGTGCAGGCCTTGTTGCCAAAAAGGCTTGTGAGCTTGGTCTAAAGGTTATAACCGTCTTATTACAAAATAACGTCATTATTTGATTCAGGCGCACCCCTTTTCAATGTTAAGCTAATGGTGGTACATTCTATACAGGTAAAACCATGGGTGAAGACAAGTCTTGCTCCAGGCTCTGGAGTTGCTACAAAATATTTGCAGGAGAGGTAATTGTTGTGGATTTTAGTTTTAAGCCCAATTTGCCAAATGCAGAAATAAATATGCGTGTTTGTTTACATGATGCAGTGGGCTACAGAAATACTTAAATGAGCAAGGCTTCAATATTGTGGGGTATGGCTGTACTACTTGCATTGGGAATTCCGGTGACTTGGAAAAAACGGTCGGTGATGCTATCACAGAAAATGGTATTCACTCTATTTTTTCAGAGGGGGCTAAAAATACCACACTACGCAAAAAACTCCACCACATGAGTGTCGTTTTGTTTTGTTTCAATGAAATGAGTTTTTTTCTCTAATTTGAGTTATTATGATTGCTTTTATGCAGACATTGTGGCAGCTGCTGTACTTTCTGGAAATCGTAACTTTGAGGGTCGGGTTCATCCATTGACAAGAGCAAACTATCTTGCATCGCCTCCTCTAGTTGTTGCGTATGCCATTGCTGGCACGGTTAGTGATTTGTTCCTTAATACCGCTATCTACAATTTGTCAGAATAGTTATATAAAAAAAATGAATTTGGTACATATTTTCATGTATGATCAACCAACTGAGTACAATATCTGACATACTTGTAGTATTAGTATTAAGAGGGCTGGGTATGAGATTTGGTAAGTTGACCTTTACAACTTCTTTAAACAGGTTAATATCGACTTTGACAAAGAGCCAATTGGTGTAAGCAAGGACGGTAAAGATGTGTATTTTAGGGATATATGGCCATCAAATGAAGAAGTAGCTGAGGTATGTTTGTTGATTTTTTTGTACTGGTTGTTGACTTGGAATTAGGATTGGAAATTGGAACGGGATTTCCAATTTCTGCCGTCTCCGATCTTAATTATTATGGAACAATATTTTTCATTCCGAATTCCAAAAATTCCGTTTTCCGATTTTTCCGATTTTTTTACTGGAATTAGAATATATGAGATTCTGTTCCTGATCCGATTTTAATTTCCAAAAAATAATTCCGGAAATTCTGAAGAGTACACTTATATCGAATTGTGCCGATTCCGATTCCAAAAATATTCGTTCTTGGAACAAATTTTTCCATTCCAATTTCCGAAATTCCGCTTTCCAATACGACCAAAATCTCTTTGTAGGTGGTTCAAAACAATGTATTACCCGAGATGTTCAAGAGCACATACAAGGCTATCACCACAGGCAACCCTGTGTGGAATGAGTTAGCAGTTGCAGCTGAAAAGCTATACTCGTGGGACCCAACTTCAACCTACATCCATGAGCCCCCATACTTCGAGGGCATGACCATGGATCCCCCGGGCCCACATGGAGTGAAGGATGCCTACTGCTTGCTCAACTTTGGCAACTCTATAACGACCGATCATATCTCGCCAGCTGGCAGCATCAACAAGGACAGTCCTGCTGCCAAGTATCTCATGGAGCGTGGAGTTAATAGCAGGCAATTCAACTCCTATGGTAGTCGACGTGGCAATGATGAGATAATGGCGAGAGGAACTTTTGCAAATATTCGTATTCTGAACAAGTTGTTGAATGGTGAAGTGGGCCCCAAGACTATTCACATTCCTTCTGGAGAGAAACTTACCGTATTTGATGCTGCAATGGTGACTCTCTCTCTCTCTCTCAGGCAATTTATTTATCGTTTTTTTCTTCTATGTTTACTTTTTATAATACGATATTTGTTTCGAATAAACGCAATTTGCAGAAATACAAATCTGCTGGACAAGACACTATTATTTTGGCTGGAGATGAGTATGGAAGTGGAAGCTCCAGAGATTGGGCTGCCAAGGGTCCTATGTTGTTGGTGAGTTTCTAACTATGTCATTTTACCCTTTTAAATTCTTCTTACATGTTTTCATTTTCTAAATCGGTAAATGTTAAAGCTTCTCAATTTAATTCTGAAAATGAGATTTAAATCATTAGAACTTGTGCACATGCATGATTTGTAATAACATCTCTACTAAATTACTGACATGCATCACTTTATTTCAGTTTCTTCCAACTCAAAACACGAACAAAAACTATTTTATCAAATTCTTTTCCCATTCTGGATACTACAAGAAAAATCGGAAATAATGTGGTTGACTTTGTCATATTATATATAACAGGGTGTTAAAGCAGTGATTGCGAAAAGCTTTGAAAGGATCCATCGAAGTAATCTTGTAGGGATGGGAATTGTTCCTCTGTGTTTCAAGTCCGGTGAGGATGCAGACACATTAGGATTGACTGGCCATGAACGCTACACTATTGATCTTCCAAGCAGTGTATCTGATATACGCCCTGGACAAGATATTACCGTCAAAACCGACACTGGAAAACAGTTCACATGCACTGTTCGCTTCGACACTGAGGTATCACATTCACTCATCCTTTTTGTTTCACAATTTTCGAAAGATTTATAGTAGATGCTACATCACATGATATACACCGTGTATAATATCTATCGTTCATTCACACACAAAAACACACACAAACACAATTGAGTCTTGATATTCTTTGCTTTTTCGGTGATCAATCGTTTTGATAGTCGATACTTCCATCTTATAGGTTGAGCTTGCTTACTTCAACCATGGCGGTATTCTCCAATACGTTATTCGACAGCTGGCTGCTAAGCAGTAATTGACCATGCTCATCAGCTATCGACCGGAGTTCTTTTTTTATTTTTACATAAAATGTGAGAATAAACAATTTATTATTTACGTCCCGTTTGATGGGACGGAGATTTACGGCTTCCTTTATCGGGGAGGGAAAGCAATTCCTCGAGGCATGAAATAGTATTTTCCTTAATTTTAATTTTTTTGGTAATAAAAATTAAGCCTTTGTTGGATAGATGATGATATTCAGACAGTGATGAAGTACTTGTGTTAGATCGTCTTGTCTGGTTTCAATGTTAATGGGGTGCCACTTCAATTATTTTGTTGGCACCATTTAAGAGTGAACAATGGATCTTTCTGCTGGAAGGATACGCATTCAATTTTTATGTTCCTACCCTTTTTTTTTTGTCCTAATTTTTTTTTTTTTATCATTCTATGCTACCTAACATGGGGTACTAATTTAGTTTGTGAAATGTCAATTGTTGGATTTAATCGGAATGATTCTATACTAAGGACTTAGGACATCTTTCTTAGCGATGACAACTTAATCCGCTCAATTGGATACCCGCCTCGTCATGGATTTATCGAGTAATCCCACCCCATTAGCTAATGGGGTGGGTACGGGTTTTAAAAGTTTCACCCGTAGCTGGTATTGAACTAGTACGGATTATGAACATATGCACCTTTACCCGCCCAGTACCCAACTCGTTCATATATTTTTAGGGCAAATTCCGGCCACACTCATGTGTTATGGTCAAATTATGAAAACCTCTTTCTGTTTGGGTAATTACAGTCACCCCCTCAATTATGTATTATCTTACGAAAAGACCCCTCCGAGGTAAATTTCGGGATGTTAATTCGGTAAAGTCTAATCAAAATTTCGGTACGCCAACATTTCATACTGTTTACCGAACTGAATATACGATTTGATTCGGTAAATAACAGAATTACATAAACTTAATGTAAAAATATTTAAGAGGGGTGGCTGTAATTACCCAAATAGGAGTTTTTTTTTTTTTGTAATTTAGCCATACCTCAGGGTGGCCGTAATTGCCCTATATTTATATAAATTTTATGTAGTTTTTATATTATAAAATACTATTTTTTAGAGATAATTTATCAAATATATTATAAATATATATAAAAAAAAGCGGTGAGAAATTTTACTAGAGGGGTGGGGTTTTCATTTATTTTTATTTAGATAATACAACATGTTATGGGAAATTTTGTGCTATATATTGGGTTATTAGCATCCGTATTAATCGTAAATCTGCACATACATATAATCCGGTGTAGCATATAACTTGCATCAATTTACTATCTCCGGAACCAGTTGAGTAACACTCATGCGGGTGTAGCATATAACTCCCTCTATATAATGGTGACTAAGCATGTCTAAATGTACGCATCAAATAAACTTATTTTAAATAAAGAAAATGCCATAATAACATTATTTTTCAACGACTACTTTGGAATGAATAGTTCTTTTTTGCAATCCAATTATGCAATTCCAAGCGCTATTACATCATAAACATTAGTGTGGTGTGGAGGAAAAAGGATTTTCTTTAAATAAATTTAAATTTGGGGAAACTTCAAATATCAATGAAGTTGACTTGGAAGAGGAAGAATAGTAGTAGTAGTGTGTGACCCATGAATGTGATAGCTTTGCAATTCAAATTGGCGTCTCTCTCTAGTCTCTTTCTTTCACTCCATATCTTCATTGCTACTCATTTATTCTCTTTAATAATTTTATTTATTTATTTATTTTAGGACTAAATTTTCATTTAGAATTTCAAAAAAAAAAAAAAAAGAAAAATTTGATTCCAATTTTCCTGAATTCTTTTTGTATTGGAATTGGAATACATATAAAATTACGATTTTCGCTTCGATTTTAATTTCCAAAAGTAATGCCAAAAATTACCTGTATAATATCATTTTTATTATGTGTTTTATTATAGAATTTAAAAATTGATTTGTTTAAATACTCTCGTTGCAAATTTCTCAAACAATAAGGGATGTAGCTGTAGTTACACCTAACCTCAAGGGAGTTAGGTGTAATTAAGCTATTTTAATTCAAATCATGGGACATGTGAAACTAGGAGAACAAGGTACTACCAACTTCTCTAATGAGGATAGGTTAAGTATTATTATTTATAAACTTGTCATTTTTTTAATTCAGCAAATTTGTCAAAATTTAAACATAAAACTTATTTTCTAAGGACTACTTGTTTGGTTACTGTTAGAAGGTTTTACTGACTAGTTAGGGTTAGTAATATGTTCGGTTGACAAGTAAAATACTATTTTATCCTTCAAATTACATGTTATTTTTTTTTAAACATAAATGGTTTTATAGACAAATCACATATAATACCAGAATTTAACAGATTTAATACAAGATCGAATTCAATGAACCAAACGTCTTACTAACTAGTCAATGGAGAATTAATCTAATCGCATCTAATACAAATTAATCCGATGTAGGTAGCCGAACGAGCCCCGATTGTAATAAGTAATAACTATCTGATATGCTTAATTGGGCTAACCCAATAGACAAACAATTTCTTTGCCTACTGGGCCACGAGCCCAATATTGAAGACCACTACTACTGAGGCCCAATCACCTTCAAATAAGGTTTTGGTCCGACAATCTCAACTAATTAAACTTCAGCCCAATCAATGAGGTATTAATAAAGATTTGAACTCATTCCTTAAGGTACGTCCTATTATCTGAGCAATACTTCCACATGTATTCTCTGGACTATTTCTTCTATCCGCACGTCTGACTTGAGCGTCGGAGGGGTTTCCGCCGGATCAACCCCCGGCTTAGTTTACGTGTTCTATGATTGCAGGTATCTCAAGGTCATCAAGCTCGTGAGCCAGTGATCCACTCTGGTCTTCTAGCTCATCCTACAACTATTTAAGGTGATCTATCTCTAGCATCATCATTTTGGCGCTGTCTGTGGGAAGGCAGACATAGTCCCGTAGCGCGCATGATGGCCTTGAGACATTTACTAAGAGGGGATTGTGACACTGCTAACAAGCTCCCACCTCGTGGAGGCTCTGACTTGCCACTTCATCATCCTCGTGCTTGGGATCCACCACGAGACCCTCATCGTGATGTCCCACTAGATCATCAACATGATCCACTTCTTCCCGCCCCTCGAACGGTTCAGATAACTGAGAAGGCCCTTCAACGCTAACAACCTCCCACCTCATGGAGGCTCTGGCTTGTCGATTCCCCCTCCCCGCATTCGGGATTCAACACAAGTTCATCCTCGCGAGACCCCACTGGGTCCTCAATAGGATCAACTTCTCTTTGCTCCTTGAACGGTTCCGATAACCGAAAGAAGAACTTCAGCTTATAATCGCGAAAGCTTCAACAAGATCAACTATTTCTTGCTCCTCGAACGGTTCACATAACCGATGAAGACCTTCAGCGTATGATCGCGCAAGCTTCAACTCGTGTTGCCACTGAAGTAGTGGCACCATACATCGCTATAGCAGGAGCTAACGCTCCTCCTCGCGAGGCCCCACTGGGTCCTCAACATGATCAACTTCTCATTGCTCCTCGAACGGTTTAGATAACCAAAGAGGACCTTCAGCGTATGATCGCGGAAGCTTCAACATGATCAACTTCTACTTGCTCCTCGAACGGTTCAGATAACCGAGGAGGACCTTTAGCGTTTCATTGCCGAAGCTTCAACTCGTGCCACTGAAGCTGTGGCACCATATATATATCACCACAACGGGAGTCAACGCTCCTCCTCCCGAGGCCCCACTGGGTCCTCAACATGATCCACTTGTCCTTGCTCCTCTAACGGTTCAGATAACCGAAGATGATCTTCAACATATGACCGCGAAAGCTTCAACTCGTGCTGCCACTGAAGCAATGACACAATACATCACCATAGTATGAGCAACACTCCTCCTGCGGCTCCACCCGTAGCACAACCACCGCTACAAGGTAACGACCACCAAACGAGTGTGTCGTGGGCATTTACATCGAACCCTCAATTCCGAATACATCAAATCACTCATCGCCGAGAAATACGAATTGGGAAACAACGCCCACATTCACCTCCAAGAGGCAATGCTTCTCCCTTACGACGACATTTGGAGTCCTTCAAAACCATAACAGGGTTTCGTGATCGCCTCATCCTGAGCTAGGGGATATCTCACCCCAAGTTTTGCCATCTCATCCCAATGGTTGGACATCACATCTCAAGGGTGATACATCCCCTTAACCTTTCAACCCCAAGGGTTTCACATCCCATCTCAAGGGTAGGATATGGTCTCCCTACTCAAACAATAGAACATCATCCCCAAGGGGTGGACATCAAACACCAAAAAAAAAAAGGGTGAAGAGAGCAGTACAGCAGGCGCGCGTGCCAGCCACGCGTCTACCTAGCTACGCCACCCATCTCTCTCCTACATTAATTGCGCGCGCCTCCTAATGAATTTCTTCACAGCTCCTCTATCTCTCTCCTTGCATTAAATGCGCGCGCCTACCCATGTGCGAACAAATTCAATGCACATCAGTAACCTACCGCGCGTCCCAATGCGCGCCTCCTCCAAGGCACCTCAGCCCCCACTGCGCGTCCTCCAAAGCGCGCCGCCTCTCCCTACCTCAGAGCGCGCGCGAACTCTCAGTACTCTCCACCAAATCGCGTGTAGATTTTGACTCGCTTCACCAAATCGCGCGAGAATTTCAACACGCTCCACCAAATCACGCGCGCTCTCCAATGTGCCTCACCAAATGGCGCGCGCTCCCAAATGGATAAATACAAATTATTATTTCACCACGCCACACCAACGATTAATGGAACACTACAACGATCTACCCTCGACACGATCCGGTATCTTTTTCGATTTCGCTCCCACATCGAATCGAGAGTGGGGGCTTGCGAGACAACTTCCACGAGGAGTCAACTTGCTCAGAATTACGACCCGCAGCGGGACAACTCCCACGATGAGTCAACTCGCTCGAACCTATGAACCCGTTGCGAGACAACTCCCACGAGGAGCAAACTCGCTCGGTCCTACAAACCCGTTGCGAGGCAACTCCCACGAGGAGCCAACTCCCTCGGTACTACGAACCAGCAGCGAGACAAAACTCCCACGGGGAGACAACTCGCTCGATCCTACAACTTCGCTGCGAGACAACTCCCACGAGGAGACAACTCGCCCGCAATTCACTACATAATCGCAAGCTCAAGTTCACACGATTACAACCCCAGAAATACTTAGAGATATTATGGGAATCTATATAGCCTCGCCAGCTTGACTACTCAAATTTATCTACTTGTTTTCGACGGGTCCTTCATTAAAACGTGGCCACGGTCCAAACATACTTACGACCCACGAGATCTAACAAGGGGCACAATCCCCATAAAAAAAATCTTGAGAGCCTGATCCCCTCCTCAAGTACATCACGCACAAGGCTATATGTAAACACATACAAGCAAAGCGTCAAAATATTGACAATGTCAATAAATAACAACTCCCACGAGGAGATTACTCGCTCCGTGCTACTACATTATCGCGAGACAACTCCCACGAGGAGATATTACCCTGCGACTGTTAAGTGTATATTTATACACTTAATTGTACCTTTTAATTGGAGCTTTTGGTGTGTTTTAATGATAATTGGTGCTTAAAATGGTTGTTATTTGTATTTTAGGTGCAAATTGAAGAATTGGCAACTTATGGGGTGAAAACTGCAAATTCGGAGAAAAAGTGGGCCAAAAGTGAAAAAATCAGATTTCTGAAGAATTGAAGACCGCGCGGCCGTGCGGATTTCAGGCGTAAATCTCACACGGCCGTCCGGATGGTCGAGGTGGCGCAGTAAAGGGATTTTAATTGCACAAGGAAACTGCTTTCTTCCCTAAATCCTTCACCCTATATAAGACCAATCCAAGCACACAATTGAAAAACTTTTTTTACGCAATTTCAAGAGCAACAAAGCAATAACGAAGACGAAGAATTCGAAGACTCCAAGCAACGATTTATCGTTTATGATTTATTTTATTTGTGTTTTTCCTTTAATCATGAGTAGCTAAATTTCTTATTTCTAGGATTTTGTTTGGTACCCTATGTGGGATTTATGAACCCTTTTCTATGATTTTATGCAAGTTTTAATTCCAGATTATTTCTTCTACTTGTTTTATTAAGTGCATGAACTTGATCAACTTATATGCTTTTATGTTATTGTTAATCGCATGAATCGGAAGATCGGGTTAATAATTAGAACTGTGGTAGAAGAGCCTTTGTGGTATTAACATAGGAATATAGTTAATCTCTTAGGTAGCCATTATTGAGATTTGTGCTTAATGCTGTGTTCTAGAATTAATTGCATTGGAATATAGTAATTGAATCTAGAGTATTAGAATCGTAATACACGCGGAAGCGGGTTATGATTATTTTAGCATCTGAGGTTAATAATCTGGGTTAATTGCTTGCATAATTGAAAGAATTGTGGGAGTAATAATCACATAGGGGGAAGAATAAAATCCTAGGCTCGTTAACTCTGATAAATCTTCGTGTTTAATTTGCTTTCTTGCTTTGTCGTTTTAATTTGCCTTTTAATTTAATTTAGTTAATTCTCTCTAAAATTCGACTGTGTAGGGTGGGCTTGATAATAATTGGTAGAATTTAGCGTCTAGGATTAGATAATTAAATATTCCCTGTGGGTTCGATATTCGGACTTTTAGTCCACTATATTACTTGTACGATACGTGCACTTGCGTGTAGGTTTTCGGCCAACAGCGACGAGACAACTCCCACGAGGAGATAACTCGATCAACTCTCTTACCCTGCGAAGAGACAACTCCAACGAGGAGATAACTCGCTCTGCGCTACTACATCGTCGCAGGACAACACCGACGACTCAAGTAACTTACATCGCGACAACTTGGTCTCGCTACGCGCCAACGCGCCTTGACGCCTCTCCGACACACGCTCCAACGCATTTTCGCACATCATCAGGCCATACGCCAACGAGCGACCACTACAATTTTTACTCTCGACACGATCTGGTGTGCACTTCAACATGGCCTCCACATCGACTCGAGAGTGGGGGGCTTAATGATATGCCTAGTTGGGCCAACCCAATAGGACAACAATTTCTTTGCCTACTGGGCCACGAGCCCAATATTGACGACCACTACTACCGAGGCCCTATCACCTTTAAATAAGGTTTTTGTCCGACAATCTCAACTAATTAAACTTCAGCCCAATCAATGAGGTATAAATAAAGATTTGAACTCGTTCTATAAGGTACGTCCTATTATCTGAGCAATACTTCCACATGTATTCTCTGGACTATTTCTTCTATCCGCACGTCTGACTTGAGCGTCAGAGGGGTTTCCGCCGGATCAACCCCCGGCTTAGTTTACGTGTTCTATGATCGTAGGTATCTCAAGGTCATCAAGCTCGTGAGCCAGTGATCCACTCTGCTCTTCTAGCTCATCCTACAATTATCTAAGGTGATCTATCTCTAGCATCATCACTGTCAAACATTAACTCTCCTAACAAGGATTGAGATTTGAGTGTATAATGCTGGCACATGGTTCTAGGATCGAATTATGCCAGCCACAGTGTGAGAATTTCAACTCCAATGAGGGTTGATTCCTTGTGAGCACCATGTCCGGGTCCGTTACCCTGACATGCTGTTAAGTAATCATGATTTACATTCCTCCATCAAATACTTGTCGGACCAAGAAATTGGGACACTGTGGATGAGAAATTTCGCTTTTTAGTACAAGATTTGAGTGTATAATATACGGTTACAAAAGGAAGCCATAAGACACGAAATAAGAAAGAACTTAAAAGTTTACTATGAGGGTATTTAACAAGCAATGCAAATAGTTAAAAGAAATAAAATTAATTAATTAATTAATTAAATATCAGACAAGTAGTCGGTGAAGTTAGTTAAAATAGATAACAAAGAATCATTCTTTTCCTAGCTAAGAAGACTATTATTAACTAGCCTTTTTAAGCTTTCTAATTCCATCTTTTGTACAAGTAAGGGATGGCAATTTATGGCAATGTAACCCTACCCACTGGGTACCCGCCCCGTCCCGAATTTACTGGATAATCTCCATCCCGTTAGCTAATGGTGTGGGTACGTGTTTTAAAAATTTCACTCGCAGTGAGTATGGGTTTTGAATATATGCACAATTATCTACCTTGTATCAACCTGTTTATATGTTGTTATTAATTTCATATATTTTTTACATTATTAACTACTATTTTTTAGAGATATCTCACTTTAATAAATTCAAAATATAAAATAAAATAAAAATTACGGGTACAAGTCGGAGTGGGTACGGGACGTGTTTTATATGGTGCGTGAGTGGGTTTTATAAAATCATACACACAACGGGTACAGGCAGTGGAGAGTCCACCCTTAGGCAAAGGTGGAGTCAAGCCCCCTAAATTTATATTTTTTACTCTATATTATACATATATATCTATTCAGTCCATCCAAATTTTTATTAATTAGTCCACTTAAAATTAAAATTAATCCAAGAAAAGCCCCAATTTTTATTAATTAGCTCACCCAAAATTTAAATTAATACAAAAGAACCCCAGTTTTTATTAATTAGTCCACCCAAAATTCAAATTAATGCAAAAAAAGATAATTTTTTTACATTTCCTTTTTTTTCTGATTTGTCACAAAAAAATCATAAAAAAAATTCGGTGGCGCTGCCCCCGAACCCCCGAAAATTTAAGTCCACCCTGAAACAAATTTCTCAACTCGACTATGGGCACTGGTGGAAAAATTTGCTAGCGAGACAGGTGCAGATTTTTCAAAACCCGCCCCATGACCATACCCACATAAAAGCTAATTAATTCTCTTGACTCGTACACAATATAGTTGCCAAAACACACACACACACACCCCGATAAAAACACGCACGAACACACACAAAAACACACGCACAAACAAAAAGCCTTTAGAAATGTTCAAACTTGAGGCAACATTACTGCATGCCCAACAAGTTGCCACCTACCGACTACGTGGTCCGTGTGTCTGCGTTCAGATTGCAAAAATCTATTGACAAACGAACCCAACTTGTATTTTATTAATTAATTAATATTATCCATATTAATTAATTAATTAATTAATTAACCACCTTCATTAACAAGTTCTTGCAATGATTAGCTAATAATAATATTTTGTAATCTAATGTGTACGTGACTTGGTTCTGTGCTGTCTTCAAGAAGAAGACGTTCTAGGATGTATGTAAGAATATTAATAATATTATAATCAAACATATTTTAATCCACGTTCTTATTATTTATTTATTTATTTATGGATGTTTGTCCCTCTCTCCTTACTTCAAATGGGAATCAAAAAGTCTGATGTGCAACTTGGTTTTTGTCTTTATCTGGATATATATATATATATACATATATCATCGGTTATATAACTTATATTATTACCCAATGAAGTAGTTGTATTTGAATAAGGGTTATTAATTTGTCAAAATCTGCCCCCCCCACCCCCCCTTCGGCTGGCCCCCCATCTTTTACTGTCTGTTAAATTTTAAACCCCCTCCATATCTTCTTGATTTATAATTTATTGGTTGCTAACTTAGCATTTGTAAAATAGAAAAATAAAAAAAAATCTTAAACCTCTGACTAAAACAAAAATCTGGGTTTTTTAGAGGTTTCTTTTTTTAGCAGGTTGTTTGTTTGATTCCTCTTGTAATAAATTATTCTGGGTTTTTTTTTTTGCTGGTGGTTGTTTGATTTCTCTTGTAAGAAAAACGGTGTTGTAAATTCAAGATTTTTCTGGGTTTTTGAGGGGTTTTTTATAATTTTTTTATTTATTTTTTATTTTTATAGCAGGTGTTTGTTTGATTTCTCTTGTAAGAAAAATGGTGGTGTGAATTCAAGATTATTCTGGCTTTTTTGAGGATTTTTTATTTATTTATTTATTTATTTATTTTTATTTTTTAGCAGGTGTTTGTTTGATTTCTCTTGTAAGAAAAATGGTGGTGTAAATTCAAGATTATTCTGGGTTTTTAAGGTTTTTATTTATTTATTTTATTTAGCAGGTGTTTCTTTGATTTCTCTTGTACGAAAAATGGTGGTGTAAATTCAAGATTATTCTGGGTTTTTTTAGGGTCTTTTTTTTATATTATTTTTTTTTTCTTTTTTTTATAGCAGGTGTTTGTTTGATTCCTCTTGGAAGAAAAATGGTGTTGTAAAGTCAAGATTTTTAAACTGTTTAACCGCCTAAAAATGGAGTCTTGTTTCTGTACGAGGAGGGTTCTGGTTTTCTTGATTTCTTGTTTGTGGGTTGGCATGGAAGTTATTATTGGGCAAACAGAAAATTCAAGTGTTGTACTTGTGTCTGAAGAGAAAAAAAGAGTGATAGATATTGGAGCTTTGTACACTGTAAATTCCGCCATTGGAAGGTCAGCTGGACCAGCTCTAGTTGCTGCAATCGATGACGTAAATTCCGACACCACCATTCTTAAAGGTTCAATGCTCAACCTTGTTTTGCAGGACACTAATTGCAGTGGATTTCTTGGCACTGTCGAAGGTAATTAATTAATTAATCAATCCATCTACGTGTTTTTTTTAATCGTCTTCCGTCCCAATGGAGAAATGCCCTCTAAATATTGTAAAAAACTAGTCTTTTTTATCTAGGATTGATCAAAATGTTAGTTAATGTTCTTGATGTATACTCCGTTTTTCATTTTTTTTATCGTCTTCGTTTGCACGTCTTTGATTTAATTGACAATGCTCGATTTTAACTTGTGTATTTCTTTTAGTAAAATTCCATGAAAAATTGATGATTTAACCACAAAAAAAAAAAGAAAAAAAAATCGAGAACTTTTTTTTGACACGGCCTCGTTGACTCGTGTAACTATGTGGTTGCTGGAGAAAAAAGTCCTCTTACATAAACATGTCTTAAGATTGTACGAAATTAGTTTTTTTTGTTGTTGGAAATGTTAATTCATGTGCTTGATATTACTTCGTTTTCGTGTTTTTTATCGTCTTCTTTCTCACATCTTTGCTCTGACTGAAAATGCTCGATTTTAACATGCTTTTTTCGTCGTAGTACAAGGCCACCCAAAATCGATGATTTAGCCACGAAAAAAAAAATCGACGAAATTTTTGACGGGTCCTCATTATACTCTTGTGTAGCTATGCAGCTGCTGGAGAAGAAAATAGTAGCAGCGATCGGACCACAATCCTCAGGGATAGCCCACGTAATTTCCCACTTCATGAACGAACTCCACGTACCTCTTTTATCCTTCGGTGCAACGGACCCCACACTTTCGTCTCTTCAATACCCTTACTTCCTTCGAACCACAATAAGCGATTATTTCCAAATGAACGCAATTGCAGATTTAGTAGTTTATTTCGGATGGAAAGAAGTCGTTGCAGTATTTGTAGACAACGATTACGGCAGAAATGGAATTTCGGCATTAGGCGACGCACTCGTGAAAAAACGTGCCAGGATTTCTTACAAGGCAGCCTTTAGTCCCACAGCTTCGATAACCGATTTGGACAACTTGTTAGTAAAAGCGAATCTTTTGGAATCACGGGTTTTTGTCGTACACGTGAATCCAGATTCGGGTCTGAATATTTTCGCGGTAGCTAAAAGACTCGGAATGATGGGGAGTGGCTACGTTTGGATAGCCACCGATTGGCTTCCTTGTTTTCTCGATTCTTTGGACACGATCGATTCGAGTAAAAACGATCTTATACAAGGCGTTGTCTCTCTTCGTCATTACACTCGAGAATCGGACCTCAAGACTAGCTTCAAAAATAAAGAATCTTCGAAATTCAATTCGTACGCTTTATACGCTTACGACTCCGTTTGGTTGCTCGCTAAAGCGCTCGATACTTTCTTGATTAGCGGCGAAAATATCAGCTTCTCCGACGATCCGAAACTGCAAGAAAATAACAATACTACCCTTGATTTCACTTCCCTTCGTATTTTCGACCAAGGCGAGAAATTGCTTAACATTCTAACTGCAACGAACTTCACCGGCCTAACTGGAGAGGTTCGTTTCGATTCGGACAAGAATCTAATCAACCCAGCTTTCGATATTCTCAACTACGGCGGAAGCGGGTCCCGGAGGCTCGGTTATTGGTCGAATTACTCGGGTCTTTCTATTGTTCCACCGGAAAGTTTATACGCAATGCCGCCGAATAATTCCATCACTAGTCAGCATTTATACAGTGCGATATGGCCCGGGGAAACTACGGTGAAGCCTCGGGGATGGGTGTTCCCTAATAATGGGAAGCCTCTAAAAATTGCGGTGCCTTATCGGATAAGTTATCCCGAATTCGTGACGAAGGATAAAGGACCGATGGGCGCGAAAGGCTACTGCATCGACGTATTCGAAGCCGCGGTCGCGTTGTTAGCTTACCCTGTTCCTCATCAATATATCTTATATGGAGATGGTTTGAGAAACCCTTCTTATAATGATCTCGTGAATGACGTGGCGCAAAATGTGAGCATAGTTTTTTTCCGGTTTTACCCCTAGTATATTGAAACCTTCGAATTCTTGATTTAATTTATTTTGGGTTTTTTTTTTTTTTTTTTTTTTTTTGTAGAAGTATGATGCGTCGGTTGGAGATGTGACGATTACTACAAATCGAACGAGGATTGTGGATTTTACGCAGCCTTATATGGAATCGGGTTTAGTTGTGGTGGCTCCGGTGAAGCAGAGTAAATCGAGTCCGTGGGCATTTCTAATGCCGTTCACGTGGCAAATGTGGGGGGTGACGGGAATATTCTTTCTCCTCGTGGGGGCCGTTGTTTGGATTCTCGAGCATCGGACGAACACCGAGTTTCGAGGTTCGCCACGTCAGCAACTTATAACAATCTTTTGGTTAGTATACTTCCCCAAGTCTATGTTCAATCTTGATACTAGCTCAATGTTGTATTGTAAATTGTTATTCCTTGCTTTAGTACCCCTGTGTTGTACCGAATTGCTAAAAAAACCTCCTCTTGTTATAAATATTAGCACAAAACCCCCTAAATGACGCATTTTAGGGGTAGTTTGCTAATAAAATTGAATCATAATTGGGATTTTGCTAATATTTGAAATACGTGGAGTTTTTTGACAATTAGAGCAAACACAGGGGTGCTAAATGCAATAAACCCTAAATATTCCGATTTTTTTCATTGTTAGATTTTTTCCTCATTGAATATGTTTCGATTTATTTCAGGTTTAGTTTCTCAACAATGTTCTTCTCACACAGTAAGTTACAATTACAATCTGCTTATCGACATTTAATAATCTCGAAATTATCAATAAATTCATTCTTTTTTATTATTATTAATTTTTTTTGCAGGAGAAAATACGGTGAGCACATTGGGGCGTTCGGTTCTAATCCTATGGCTTTTCGTAGTGCTGATTATAAACTCGAGCTACACAGCTAGTTTAACTTCGATCCTCACAGTACAACAACTCTCGTCGAGAATTCAAGGAATAGATACGTTAATCTCTAGTTCCGATCCGATAGGGATACAAGACGGTTCGTTTGCGTATAGATATCTTATAAACGAGCTGAATGTAGCAGAGTCGAGGCTGAGAATATTGAAAAGCCAAGACGAATATCTTCAGGCGTTGGAACAAGGTCCGAGCGGTGGTGGTGTGGCTGCCATTGTTGACGAGCTTCCTTACGTTGAGCTTTTTTTGGCAAGCACAAAGTGCTCGTACAGTACTGTCGGACGAGAGTTCACTAAGACTGGATGGGGATTCGTAAGTATTTTTATTTTATTATATTGTTTTTGTTTAGTTGGAAACGTAGCTAGAGAAGGAGCTAGTAGAGGATCGGATATAAATTAACGGTGGGAATCGGAATAGAAGTTTTGAAATTTGCTGATTCCGATAAAAAAAAAGTTCCAATTTTGGACAGCAGTTTTTATTCCAATTGTCGATTTTTCTAAAAAAGGTTCGGGTTTGGAATTGATATTACACAGGGTGGAAATTGGAACGGAATTTCTGATTTCTACCAATTCCGATCCGGAAGTTTACGATTATGGAGTAATATTTTTCATTCCGATTTCCAAAATTTCATTTTTTTTATTGGAATTGGAATATGTATGAGATTCCGATTTCCGATTTGATTTTAATTTCCAGAAGTTCTTTCGAAAATTCCATTTTTGTTTCCAAATATTACACTTATACTATTAAAAAGTGGAATTTTCCTAATCCGTTGATTCCGGTCCGAAAAATTTCTATTTTGGAACAAGTTCTTTTCAGATTTGTTCTTAGAACGAAATTGAATTTAATTTCACTTCAGAAAAAAAACCCGTTATTTTTCTAAAAGTGCTAATTCAGATACGATCGTCTGATATCCGGAATTTTTTGGAGTAAAACTAAAATTAGTTTTTTTACTTCTGAAAAAAATGATTTTCAATTTTCAAAATCACTAATTCTGATCCAGTCCGTCCGAATTTCATCCCTAAATGCAACGGTTGCCGCCCCGATGAGTTTCACATTTGCTTATATAAGTTTTATTACTCGACAATATATCTATATTTGATTATACATATATATATATCCTAACTTCACATTAAAATGATTTTTTAGGCATTCCAAAGGGACTCTCCATTATCAATAGATTTATCAACCGCAATCCTCCAACTATCCGAAAACGGAGAACTCCAAAGAATACACGATAAATGGCTCTCTCACGAAATAGGATGCTCTAGTCAAACAACCGCCATTGAAGACAGCCGATTATCTCTCAAGAGCTTTTGGGGACTTTTCCTAATATGCGCAATCGTGTGCTTCGTTTCTTTAACAGTATTCTTCTGTCGGGTTTTTTTCCAGTACACCAGGTACAGCGCAGAAGACGATAGTCACCACAACATTGAGCAACCCGAAGAACCCGCTCGCCCTAGTAGAAGAAATTTGAGGGTAACGAGTTTTAAGGATTTGATGGATTTTGTGGATAAGAAAGAAGTCGAGATTAAGGAAATGTTTCGGAGGAAGACTGAAGATTCTTCTAGAAGGCATCTCGAACGAAGTGGGACCGATTTGCCCTCTCCGAGCAGTTAAAACGGTTTTTTTTTTTTTTTTGTATACTGACAACATATTTGTAAAACCTTTAGTTAGGAATATACACGATGATGCACGGATAAGTCGATAGGAGTACGATTTGAGAAGTAATTATCGAGGAGAAGCAGATTTTGGAACATTTTTTTCTTTTCGGTTCGAAGGGTTGACAAGATTGTATAGTAGGGAATAATTTGCTCGTTTGTCGACTAATATAATAAATCATTTTTCTTAATCATGTGTCCGGGGATTGTCACACTATACATTATTCTTTTATTATTTCATTGATTGTGTAAATTCAGATAATGTGACATACCATACACACTCAAAGTAGGGCTTAAAGATCAAACACGAACGACAACTTGTCAGACAGAATATGCTTTCGATTTATATTTTAGCTCAAGGAAATTCAAGACCCAACTAAAAAATTGTGTTAAATTCAGCACATAATTCTCGGAAAATTTACCGAAAACAATATCGTGATGTAAAATTCGAACACAAACTCTGCTCACACATTTATTCAGAAAAGAAGTCATGGACCATCAACTCTGCTTAGTGATCGATCACTCTTCACAATAATTAGATTTATAATGACAAAAAACAAAGACATGTATTTTCAAGTTACTTGTTCAACAAGAGGCACGTAAAAAATCGAAAGGCTCAACTCCTCATTCCTCGAGTTTTTCTTGTCTTTTGGGAGGTTCCAGGTCCAAGAAGTAGAATGGCTCAGTCGGCTCTTCCCTGCATACAAAATATATAATTCAATTCTCAGCTAATCGTATAATTAGAAACATCAAGGACAAAAATCCACATACGAACATGAAAAAGTAAGAGAAAACTGTTTCACAATATTCTTATAGACGATCACCGCAGAACAAAATGCTTAATGCCAAGAGTTAAAGAAGAGTTTACAACAATATCTTGAAAAAAAGAGAATGTTGAATAATACGACCCGACAAGAGAAGATGACTGGGCAGCGAGTTTGGTAAAAAACGTACCCAACTTTTGAACGCATGCACCGATAAAATAGCTTGAAAGGCCCTGGCACTGTTTTAAATGGATTGCCTTCGAAAAATGCCTGTAAAGTACACAAATAACCGAAATTTCCAATTCAAGAGATCGATTTTTGCATCTCCATTATAAACTCAAATGAACCCTATTTTTCTAATTACGAACACTGAATAAACAAAACTAGTCTTCTGTATGCTTTTCGAGAGTAGGTTACTCGAGAAAGAATAAACGGTTCATCTCTGCTTTTAACATAACATGGTACTTCTCAAAAAATACTACAGAATATATATATATATATATATATATATATATATATATATATATATATATATATATATATATATATATATATATATATATATATATATATATATATATATATATATATATATATATATATATATATATATATATATATATATATATATATATGCAAATTTCCAGCGGAGTTCAAAAATTATGACTTCATTTTTTTTATATATATCAAATTAAACCACCCTTCATTTCGATTAAACGAGTTACTAAATCATCAAATCAATCTGAACTGCAGAAAATGACCAACAATGAGTAATTTTCAATCACTAGCAGAATTTAATTAATCTAATAAAACCCACCGATTTCGAATTTTCAATCAGTAGCAGAATTAAATAAATCTAATTAAAAAAACCCATCGATTTCGAAGCAACGTCACTACAACACAACAAAGATTTCTACATTACAAAAAGTACAATTCACCTTCACAGAAAATTCATCCATGGGCATTAAGTATTTCAGCAATCAGCTGTAGTAAAGTTCATTTCTAAAGCTTGTATTTCAGCACAGATCTTACAGCAAAATCAAGGTGAACTAAATTATTGAAATTAAGAATCAAATTTCTGTAAAAACAATTAAAAAAATAAAAAATAAACGAAAAAAATTGCATACATAGATGACATCTTCAGCACGATCGTTGCATCGGTGGGCTTTTGGTTCGCGATGCGGGCCGTCGGACAATCCCCACGGGCTCTCCCTTCTCGGCACGGGCCTTTCGCTCATTTCTTCTTCTCTGATCCAATCTAGGGTTTTTCCCAAATTGGATTCTGCAAAACAACTGATAGTTGTTCTTTATGGGGTTTATCCTTTTTATTTGATTATTTTATATTATATTTGCATCCCCTGGTATTAGGTTTAATAACATCTAGACCCCTCCAATTTGAAAAATTATACACAACATCCCGCAAGTATATATCACATAATACTAGGGGTGAAACTCCGATTCCATATCTTTTTTCTTTAACAATATTTTCATTTTGAATTCCGATTTTTAGATTTCTCGAAATCTCTTAGATCGGATTTGGAATACATATGAGATTCTACGATTCAAAATCTAATTTCCAAAGATTCATTCCGAAAATTACACTCATAATATCAATACTACTATGGATTTTATGTTTTAGGTGACTAGAAATTGGAAATTTTTTTACTCCGCCGATTCCAATCTGAAAATTTTCGATTTTGGAGCAAATTTTTTCATTTCAATTTTTGAGATTCCGGTTTCCGATTTTGTACGATTCTTTTTGGAACAGAATTGGAATTGGTTTTACACTTTCGAAAAGAAAAAAAAATGGAATTTTTCCGAGAGTGCTACTTATGACCTGATCCGTTAGATTTATACCACTACATAATACTAACACTTGGGATCATTGATTTTTTTATTTTTTTTTATTTTTTATAAGTTGACCAAATATGGAGTAGAAATTGTATTATCGTCTCTTGAGTTTCGGTTTAATAACATATACACCCTTCATATTTTAAAATAGGGTAAATTGCACCTTCTTTCCTAATGTTAGATATAATACAACCATACCCCTATAGTTTGAAAATTTATATATACCTCCTTCAAATTTGATATTAAACCATTGGTTTTTTTTCTTTTCAAATTCAACTTTTACCATTGAATAAATATGGAATAGACTATGTGGTCCTCCAATGAAGTTAAGTTTAATTACACATATACCCTTCATTTTTTTTAAATATCATAAATTCCTCACTTGAAGTTTAATTTTAATAGAGAATTGAATTTAAAGTAAGTAATCAATATTCAATTTTTTTACTAAAATAATAATAAAAAAAACATAAGAAAATTATTTAATGGAAAGACCAAAATCCATTTATCAAATAAAAAAAAGGGCCATACTGCAAATACCCAAAATTCCGTGCTACCCGTTGATATTTAAACAAATCAACATCCCCAGTTAGATCAGATCACCATTTTCAGCAGAATCTTGAAACTGAAGAAGCTGAACAAATTCACCAACCTAAACAAAAAGATGGGCGCCCTCTGCAAACTGGTCGACGCCACCCTCTTCGTCTTCTTCCTCGTTATCGCCATTGTAGCGCCGCTCATCGACGGTCAAACGTGCCTACCCCACCACTTCTTCCCGTCGTTTCTGGTTGAGCTCAAGAGCTGGTACGCACAAGACTACGGCGACTACTTGGTCTCCGAGAAGCCGCATTTCTTTGTAGGGATTGTTTGGCTGGAGCTCGTCTTCCAGTGGCCTCTCGCCGTCGCCTGCGTCTACGGCATTGCCGCCGGGAAGTCTTGGGTCAGCACCGCCTGTTTGATGTACGGCGCCTCCACTTTGACTTCCATGGTAAAATCTCTTTATTTTTTTTTGTGTGTGTGCATTGTTTGTTGGTTGTACATGGTTTTGGCAATGTGTTGCTTTTTGGTGTTTTGTAGCCAAAGTGTTTGATGAATTGCGTGAATCAGTTATTGCAATTGTGAATTATTTTTTTTAATTATGTTGATCGGGTTACTATAAAATTAGTTTATTTTATCATCGGTCGGGTTTCGTGTTTCTAAGAGGAGAAAGTTGAGTTTTTGTTTGATGTTCTAAATTCTAATGGGCTTGGGATATGAGAGTTTGGAAGACGAGAATTTCGATGAAATAAGATGGCCAAACACCTTTAATTATTAACTGGGATTCCCTTGCCCCTCTGGAACTTCTCGTCGACCGACACATTTGCTAAAATTACAATATTTTTAATTCTCGTAATTTTGGTTTCAGTTTGGATCCTTTGCAATTCAATTGTTTTTTTGATTCGTCATTGATTATTCTTAGAATTCTTTAACGGGTAAATAAAGATATCTAAAACTCTGATATTTACATTCTTGATCATGTTATTGACCTGCCTTATCCGACTTTCCTCATGTATGCTTTTGGAAGTGTTCTGCTATTTCGTTACTTTTTTAGTAAGTTGTGATCGTTCTTATGTGATTTTTTAATAGCAAATCGACAAGATAGTTATATCTTTATGAAGGTTCAAATACGGGGAGTTAGATGCTACACCTGGTGATTCACACCGGGTGAATTTGAACCGTAGATTTGACTAAGCATACATACATATGGTTGTGTGTGTGACTATGTGTAGATCTACGATTCAAATCCACCCAGTGTAAATAACCAGGTGTAACATCTTATTTCCCATACAAATATCCCATACAAATACAGGCTCCTGAAATTTAAGATTTCTAACTTTTCATTAAATTTTGAAGTTTGTCATAGCATATGAACGAGCCCAATTTTTAATTACTTTACATTACCTTATTTTGCGATTATTTTTCGTATGAGAATTGCGGAGCAATTCCCACCACCATATGAATCTCTATTTACTTATTTCAATGAGCCCATGTTAAAGTTAACTAGGAATCGTGTCTAGTCTTGACAAATGAACATGATATTAACGAGCAAGGAGGAGAAGAGAAGACTGTCAAAATCTATATCTAGATCCATGTATAGTAAGTAATGTATCATATGATATAGGTGCACTGGGTAAACCTACACTCTCGTATAATAGCTTGCAAACCATACGAGAGACGTAAACCCCACTAGGCTAACCATGTGTGACAAGCTCCACCTAACGACCGTTGGCCAGGGGAAAATTTGAATTTAGTCGTTTAGCTTTGGATATGATTAAGAATGTGTAGAAGGCTTTTATCAGGATATTGTGTTTTTAACTGCTAATTGCTAAATGACATTTTTGAGGAATTTATGAAGTATCAAATCGAGAGGTTTGCCGTTTGTGTGTAGTCAAGGGTAGATGAGTCATTTCATAAGAAGGATTTCTAACAGCTATAATTACAATCAAATGTTGCTTCTGTGAAATTCATCAACTTCTGATGTAAATTGTCGTAGTCCCATCTCTATTACATTACACATATTTAATTTTCATCTATTTCTTAAACGAGTTTTGTTTATTAGGCTGAATGTTAGTATCCACCTTAATCACTAGATTCAGGCGATTTTTCCCGTCCCAAAATAAGCTCGAAATTGTCATATATATTATGCTAACCATGTCAGTGTTACGAAGTTGACTGAAATTTTTAAAATTGTCACATATATTAAAAAAAAAAAAAAATTGGTCTGATTTCAGGCGGCGATACTATCGGAGCTGTCAATGTCGAACAGAGCATCTGAAAAGCTGTTAATGATGTACTACCCGTTTTTAGGGTTTGCGGTTCTTGCTCTATTGCGTGGTGTGCTGGATTGTTCGGGCAAGAACGCAAGTGCAGGAAAAAGGTCCGTTCCACATAGGAAGAAGAAGGCTTGAAAATTTCATCTTGTCCGAATGCGCGTTGTTACTTCAAATTTGAAAGAATTGTTTCTTGCTTCTTGATTTTCTTACAGTTACTAAAATATGCATGGACTAGAAATCATCTTGTAAGGAATTTGCTCAAACAGTTTTTTCTTTTAGTTAACAAAATTCCGGGATTGAAGGAGATTTTCGTTTAGTTGATTACTTTCGTTTTTTGGTTAGATGGATGGTTTTTTAGATGCTACACCAGGTAGTAAATCTAGATTTATTCGTTTATTTGCATTCATCTTCCCTTAACTATGGTTATTTAGCAACCACACACCAAATATTACAATTTTATCGTCCTGTTTAGACTATTATAATTTGGTAACCGACCATAATCCAGAGAAGATAGAGATGCAAATTATCCATACATTTTTTTTTTGTTTCAGGTGATTAGAAATGAGAATTGAGGTTTGGTGTACACGTACACTCCTGATGTATGCTAAAATAACTTTAAGGTCCCTGTGGTATTGGTAATTACATTCACATCCCTGAAACGATTACCGGAGCCAAGATTTCATGTCCTGGGGACCGATATGCACTATATTTGTTTCCCGCGGGGTCGTTTATGCTACCATAAACGAAAATTTATAAATCTTATATAAAATAATAAGGATTTAAGAAATGTTAGGAGAGCCATGTCACCCCTAGCTCTATGTTGTTTCCAGCAATGTTTGAAACTAATAGTCCGTTAGATACCTAACGGAATAACTTATCCAATGCATTATTCAGTTAGAATATGTGTATGTGTACTTTATCCGACATTGTAGGGACCTTAAAGTTATTTTAGCATACCTCGAGGGTGTATGTGTAATTTATCCAAATAGTTTTTTTTTTTTTTTTTTTTTTTGAGTAATAATTTATCCAAATAGTTATGATCTTTAAATACACTTTAGGGTGAAATTTGCCAAATTATAAGGGTGTAGGTGTAATTTTGCCACCTTTTTCTCATGCTCACTTTTAAATAAATAAATAATAAATAATGGACAATAAGATGAGAGTGTGATTCGTGTCGGAAAAATCAGATCAAATTATTGCTGGCGACAACTAGAAAATTATTGAGCAATAGTGTATGGTACAAAATTTTGAGGTACAAATAATTTGAAGTTGGTTCAGAATCAAGCACGATGACAAACACAAACAGTTGCCTCAGATTTTTAACGAACATAAATTAAAGAGACTTTTTTTTTTTTTTGGTGAAATCATAAATATTTCCTAATTTTTCAATATAAATAAAAATTCGAAATATTTATAAAATTAAAATCAATATTTGACAAATAAAAATTCGAAACAGTCCCTTTTATGAAATCTATGAGATATTTTGGTGACAAATAATATAATTGCATGTGCACCAGAAAAAGAAAATGACAAGCCTTTTAATAAGAACCGTAAGCTTTAGAGTTTCATTGGTCACATATATTCAACCAAATGGAAGGTTCAATTTACCTCAAAAACATTGAAAGGGCCACATGATATAAAGGTTGCAAGATTTTGCATGTTTCGTTATTTGTACATGTTTACTTGGAAGTATATCGTTCAGAAAATGCTATGTAGCACGCAAACTTTAATTTTGTAACGTATCCGTGTTTCGGACATGTTTCGTGTCCGGCACTCGAGGATACCTGACGGACACCTTATGAGCCATTTTGCAATTTTTTAAAGATTAGAAATATGTTTGCATTGCAAATTTTCAAATATCTATGTTGCTTCCCGAATTGTTTACATGATTTGATGATCAATTGCAAATTAATAGCTGATAATAATTTTTATTTTTTATATATTTGTATGGAAATATATAAAAAGAATTTATCTCTTTAAATAAAAACTTATATATGTTTATATCGCATATTTATAAATACACTCCTATACTTTTAATATTTACCCATTTTTCCCAAGTTCACGTATACCCATTTTTGGGACATGCCGTTTTCCTGTGTCCGTTTTTCCTTTTCCTCGTTTTACCTTTTCTGTGTCCGTGCTAAATATATAAAATGGATTTCTTCATATGATTTTTTAAGGATTTTTATAAGAATTTCTAAGTGTTAAATAAAATTTCATTTTCATCATCCATCTATTTGAAGCACATGCAAGAAATATTCTTTTGTAAAATCACGAATTTGTAATATATATATAGGGCCGGAATCAGGATCAAAACGTAGGGGGGGGGGGCTAGCTAAAATTTCGGGGTTCGGGGCCCGCTCCGAAAAAAATTTAGGTTCACAGACATTGCAAAATAAGTTTATATTATTTTTTTAATTAAATGACATATGTATACATTTGTCATTTTAGCATACAAAATCTAATATCCAATT
>NW_012194764.1:52732-74593 GCF_000504015.1 Erythranthe guttata
TTAAAAAATCCTTTTTCTCTTACATAATTGCACATATAATATATAGAATTTTTTTTATCACGAAGCGTATATTGAAGATATATATTTTCTCTCGCGGAACAGTTCAAAATGTTAGCGTGAAGTATCTCGGAACAGGCACGTCTCACGCTCTGCTAAAGAAAGTTAGTGTGAGCGTTTCTTATCTGCTTTTGTCCCGAGAATATAAATTATATATATATATATATATATATATATATATATATATATATATATATATATATATTGTAGCACGGAAACTTCATATTCTTAACGTTCCTGAGTTTTCGACACGTTTTGTGTTGGACACTCCTCGAGGGTACCTGGTGGACTCATTATGGGCCATTTTGCAATTTCTAAAAAAATTAGAAACATGTTTGAATATCAAATTTTCAAATATTTTTGTCGGACACCATATGAGTCATTTTGCAATTTCTAAAAAATTTAGAAACATGTTTGAATAGCAAATTTTCAAATATTTATGTTGCTTCCACTAATTATTGCACGATTTAATGATCAATGGCAAATTGATAGTTGATGGTAAAATTTATGAAAAATTACAGTTTACACCAATCAAGTTTGCACCGATTTCACATTTGGTCCTCCATGTTCACAAAAAACTAATTTGGTCTCTCATATTACAATAATTGAACACTTTTGGTCATTTTCGTCAATTTACTGTTAATTCGTCAGCTAATGCAATGATGGACACAAGCTTGATTCCGTTATTACTAACGAAAAATTGACGGAAATAACTAAAAGCGTTGAATTTTTAAAATATGAGGGACCAAATGTGTTTTTTTAGGAACATCGAGGATTAAATATGAAATCAGTGCAAACTTGATGTACGAAAACTGTATTTTTCCCTAAAATTTATTTTGAATATGTTTGTATGAAAATATATAAAAAGAATTTACATATAAATAAAAACTTATATATGTTTATATATATAGCATATTTATAAATAAACCCCTATAATTTTAATATTTATTACATGTTTCCCCCAAACTTCGGTACCCCTACGTTTTGACATGCCGTTTCCCTGTATTTGTTTTCCTGTTTCTCCGTATCCGTGCTACGTAGATATATACATAAAAAATAAAGAAAGAAAAAAAGGAATTCCGCAAACTCTTGAAGGAATATTCGAAGAAATTCAAACCCCCCATGCTAATAATATGCATGCACACAATTCACCCTTTCTTTCTCTTTAGTTGCCTTTTCCGACCTGCTTACAGACAGCTAACAAATAACACAAAACACCCAATAACCCAACCCCAACCGGTTCGAGAGGTCAGCCACTGCAGCACGGTGGGTCCCACCCTCCGGTAAAATAATTATTTATTAATATATTTTTATATGTACCCATCTATAAATACTAAACACAAACATTCCCATATATACTATATACTAAACATTTCAATTTCAGCGTTACTTACTACTTACTAGTCTTGTAAGAAAAAAAAAAAGTTATGGCTTTCTCAGCAAACCAAACCTACGCAACCGGACCGAAATTCGCCGAAAACTTTCCCAAAAAGACGATTTCGACCCTCCTAAAACCCCACAATTTCCCAACCTTAAACCCTTGCAAGAAAAATTACCTACTACCCCAACACAAGCCGTTGTACATTTCTTCCGCCACCGGATTCGGGCCGGCCCGAACCCGTGACCCGTTTTCGATGCGGTGCAACGCCTACGAAGCGGGTCGGTCGCAGCCCGTTGTCCCGATCAGCATCGGGTTCGACCGGGAGGAAGCTGCGCAGAAGGCGAAGATCGGGGTTTACTTCGCCACGTGGTGGGCTTTGAATGTGGTGTTCAATATATATAACAAGAAAGTTTTGAATGCGTTTCCTTTCCCTTGGCTCACTTCGACCCTCTCGCTTGCCGCGGGCTCACTTATTATGCTCGTTTCTTGGGCGACGAATATTGCTCAGCCGCCCGAAACCGATTTGCAGTTCTGGAAAAATCTTCTTCCCGTAAGTACTTTATTAATACATTTCGTTTTGGATTGTTGCGCATATATTAAAAGAACATATAAATATGAATGAATTAAATAAAATAATATACTAAATTACGAAAATACCCTTGTTATTAATTATTTTAGGGTGCAAATTTAGACCAGATGGTCTGTTTTAGTAGGAACATCGGATGTCATAGGATGATTGACACGTGGATAGTTTAAAAAAATATAATTAGGATTCTAGTAATGAAAAAAAAAAAAAACCCAGCAGAACTCATAACCCCTCTACCCTAATTATAATTGGCGTGATTTATTAAGAGTTAAGACTTAAGATTGTCATATGTCAAAAAATTAGTGGAATCCGATTTATATTAAATATCGGCTGATCCGCTCAGAATTTAGAGGGTGTTTGGCTAAGCTTATTTTAAACAGCTGATAAGCTCTTACGTCTGATAAGATGTTTTTAGAGCTGATAAGCTGTTACATCTTATTTTTAGAGTGTTTGGATAATGAGTTTATTTCCTATTTTTACTCATTATAAGATCTTAAATAAAAAGGTGGGGTAGAGGTACTTATTTAAAAAGATCTTATTTCGTCTCTAACAGCTTATTTTAAAAAAAATAAGATCTTTTTTTAAAAATTTACCAAACACTTTGGAAGAACTTATAAGCTCTAAAACATCTTATAAGCTCTTTTTAACATCTTATAAGCTTAGCCAAACACCCTCTTAATCTCATTATTTTAACAGCTAATTGTTCTTCAATTTATTAAGAGTGATAAAAATTTGAAAAAATCTAATTAATGCATGATTGACATTCTAAAGTGACAAATAATCTGGGGCTACTAGACGTTCTGTATAAGTTATGGCAAAATGGTGGTACGAGCTAATTTTTTTGACGGGTCCGAAAATTTATTATACTAAACAAATATTGAAATAAAATCTAATTATTTTAAATAAATCTAATCATTTAAGAGCTCATTTCTTTGTAGTTGAGGGCCGATTCGAAAAATTATTGTACTTATAAGTTATAACCAAAAATCATATAAGACCAAATAATTTAATTAATCATAAGACTAATTTAATTTATATAGGTTGCCGTAGCGCACACCATCGGGCATGTGGCGGCTACAGTCAGCATGTCGAAGGTTGCCGTTTCATTCACGCACATCATCAAGAGCGGCGAACCGGCATTCACCGTATTAGTGTCCAGATTCCTAATGGGAGAAACTTTTCCATTGTCGGTTTATCTTTCGTTGTTGCCTATAATCGGAGGTTGCGCTCTTTCCGCAGCCACCGAGCTCAATTTCAACCTCACCGGTAATTACAAAAAAAAAATTACTACTCTAATAAAATTAAACGTATGTACACGTACGTGCGCGATTGAGCGTTACACGAAAAATATTAATATAATTTTAATTGCAGGTTTTATGGGGGCAATGGTGTCAAACTTGGCATTTGTATTTAGGAATATATTTTCAAAGAGAGGAATGATGAAAGGGAAATCAGTTGGAGGGATGAATTACTATGCTTGTCTCTCAATGTTGTCTCTATTGATAGTTACACCATTTGCTATAGCTGTGGAGGGTCCCCAGTTGTGGGCTGTTGGTTGGCAAAATGCTCTCTCTCAAATTGGACCAAATTTCATATGGTAATTCACATTCTAATTGATTTTTGTTTTCGGAAAAAACACAGTTTTCACCCATCAAGTCTCGCACTAATTTCTCATTTGGTCCCTCGTGTTCACAAAAAAATACAGTTGGTCTCTCATGTTTCAGTAGTTTAACACTTTTGGTCATTTTCGTCAATTTACTGTTAGTCCGTCAGTGAAAGTAGCGATCGGCACATGCTTGGTTCTGTTAGTACTAATGGAAAATTGACGGAAATGGCCAAGATGGCAAAAATGTACTAAAGCATTAACTCAATAATTTAATATTTCGCTAAATTAATAGATTTACTAATCTCGACTATATTAGTTTATAAAGATTTAACTGTATATGAGTTCGAACTCTGTAGACAATACTTTTTAAGTCGAGATCGTTATACACAGCGACCCTTAGTATTATTTTTATATAAAAATATAAGTTTATAAATAATACATACATCGCCCATAAAGTAAATTAAATAAGATTATGGACATGGCTTGTGTCAGTCAACTAGATTGCAAAATCTTTTTTTTTTTTTGACACTATTTTATTAATTTTCTAATTATTGATTTTTGATTAATTGAATAAATAAATAATAGGTGGGTGGTGGCGCAGAGTGTATTTTACCACTTATACAATCAAGTATCATATATGTCACTAAATGAGATATCACCATTGACATTTAGCATTGGAAATACAATGAAGAGAATATCTGTAATAGTTGTATCTATTATCATCTTTCAAACTCCTCTTCAACCAATCAATGCTCTTGGTGCTGCCATTGCTATTTCTGGAACCTTCCTTTATTCTCAGGTATTTTCTTTCTTTTTTATATTATATATCACCTTTTTTTTTTTTTTTTTAATTTCCACTATTCAATTTTTTTATTTTTTTTAAAATGTAAGCTACATGTAGAATTTAGGACAAGATACAATCTTGTATGATAAAATCTTATCACATGTGAATATTACAACTTGTCACATGTTGTCTTTCTTTTGCCATCACTTTTTTTACCCCACTTGTCACATGCATGCTAATTTTTATTTTATTTTATTTTATTTTGGTGGATATAACAAAATATTTTTTTGAGATTTCTGGATTTCCATATAAAAATTTCGATGTGAAAATATTTTATTCATTCCGATTTTTCATTTTTGTCAATTTTCTTTTTTTCTGCGGGAGTTATAAATAATGCTCGTAATTAATTTTTGACATTCCGACCGGTATTAATTTCTGAAAGTGATTTGAGAGTTTTTTTTTTAGTTTAAAAAAACACAAAACTGCATTTATAATGTTAATATTATAAAAAAATCACTTTTTTTAAAGGTGACATAGTTTTGAAATTACAAAATTTTCAAAGCATTTGTTGAGATGGAATTTGCAAAATTTTAAAAGTTCGATCGGTTTGTTATTAACCATTGGGAATTTGCTAATTTCGATCCATTTCGATTCGATCCGGTTTCGTATCTCAATTATGAAAGTAGTACTTGTTATCCATTAATTTGTAATTTTTTAAACTTATAATCATCCCTAACGAAAACAATTTTGAATTTCTTCTCTAACTAATGATTCAATTTCTGTCTTTTAATATTTTTATGCAGGCTAAGCAGTAATTCAAGGATTCGTGATGCAAATCAGTAATGGTTTTTGAGAGGGACAAAAGCCATAATCAGAAATTCAGACATTTAGACAATTAATATTAATATTACTATTAATATTAATATTAATATTATTATATATATAGCCTAACATTTCTACCTCTTCAAATTCGGATGATGGTGCGTCATCTATCAATTTTGCTGGTTGAATCGATCGAATTGTTCGTCGACGGATCATTACTATAATTAAACGGATGCATTATTACAATAATATAGAGGCAATTTTGCACTAATGTACATCATATGAATTGTTGTTATAAGAATTAATGAATAATAATTATTTATTACATATATTGATCCATCTCTTATGCTGTCGAATGCTTAACCCTGGTGAATCCATGTGACTAATTAAACATTGATATATATATATATATATATATATATATATATATATATATATATATAGCCATATATAGGTGTGTGTGTGTATATATATATGGCATTTACACATTTAAATAGATTTTCTTTTTTAAATTCAACATAGATTAGTTTAGGAACATGTATCTTTTAGAATAATTAAAAAAAAAATGCAATTCTTTTAATAATGTAATGAAAGATGTACGGCATTATGCATTTAAGAAACGAACATCGTTAAATAGCGTAAATATTATACATTTAAAGATGTACGGCATTATAGATTTAAGAAATCGAACATCCTTAAATATCGTAAATATTATAGATTTAAAGATGTACGACATTATATATTTAAAAAATCGAACATCCTTAAATATTGTAACTATTATAGATTTAAAGATGTACGACATTTTAGATGCTCAAAATATACAAAGTCATACACCATTTATCACAACTTTACAAATTTATTTGTATGTATATGACGACGCTAATTTTTGCATTTCGTATGCGTACGACTATCGTGGTAAATCTATCGTTTTCTTTTAGTTTGGTAAGTGAATTATTAGCACCAAATATCAATAAATCAATTTTTGTCAATTTCAAATTTATATAAAACCTAATAGATTTTCATATCTAATAGAACCATACTCTTATTTTCCATCTTACAATACAAAGACAACTATATTAATGCAATTGCACCATTTATAGTCATTGTTTTAAATAAATTCCTTACACTTGATTTTTCATTATAATTATTTTCTCAATCAAGAAAACATTTTGAAGTCATCATAAAAGCTTTATGTTTTAGTAAGTTTTTATTCATCCTTATTAATTTTGCAAGAAGTTAATCAACCAAATTAAATTTATTTTTAATAAACTACTATATAAACGAAGAAGTACGGAAATCACGTCTTTTAATTCAACACGAAATTCAATTCAAAAGCGATTTTAATTTTTTTTAGGATCATTTTAGTCCTTAAACAAAATAATTTTCAAATTAAATTAAAGTTTTTTTATTATATTTTATATTATCATATTTTTGCCACAGGGAACTATCCGCGATGAACTCGAGCATGTCGCAAGAAGATGAATCGCATATGAACGAAATTGAAGATGTCGAAAGTCGACAGCAGAAAAGAAAACGTTACTATCGCCACACTACGCATCAAACTCAACAAATGGAAGCGTAATAATATAAAATCGAACAAAATCTTGATTATATAAAAAAATTATTGTGTAGTTTAATTTAATTTATATTTTTCTGATTTTGAATTTAATTTTATTAACTGATTGTAGGTTTTTCCGAAACTGTCCTCACCCGGACAAAAAGCAAAGAAACGAGCTTAGCAAGGAACTAGGAATCGAACCGTTGCAGGTTAAGTTTTGGTTCCAAAACAAGAGAACACAAATGAAGGTATGATTATTTAAATTATATTTATAGTTTCGAAACCCTAAAAGAATCATCGTATAAATTAAACGTCAAAACTTAATTATTTTATAGGCGAAACACGAGCACCAAGAAAACGCTCTTCTTCGAGTGGAGAATGATAAACTCCGAGCTGCGAATATAAGGTATAAAGAAGCACTGAGCACTGTGTGTTGTCCTGCTTGTGGTCACATGTCTGCCATTGGAGAATTGTCCCCTGATGAACACCATTTAAGAATGGAGAATGCTCATTTGAGAGAAGAGGTAATTAATTCATCAAATAATACATTTTGTTTTTATATATATATTTTTTTATAAATAAATTAGTTAGTATTTTTATTATTTTAATAACATCTTGTTTATATGTATATAGATTAGCCGTATTTCGGCAATAGCAGTGAAGTATGTCGGAAAGCCGTTGAAACACTCGGATACTAAAGATTTTGGGAAGTCATCGAACGCATCGAACGAGTGATCGGTTTTTTTTTTTTTTGACAATTTGAGGTTGAAATAAGCAAATGACAATTTTGTACCCTTCATTGGGACAATATCATTTTTTGCATGCTTGAATAATATGAAAATTGTCATTTTTTTGGTTTTGATGCACTAAACTATCAAACTTATCACATTTTTAGCTTCTTATTCATCTAATTTCACAATTTTACTACTGATAAACCTCTATAAATTAATACCGTATGAACTAGATAAATTCTATTAGTTTAGCGGAATATTAATTTATCGAGTTAATAATTTATCACGTTCTCACCTAGTTGGGATCGAAAGGATTTACTATTTCAGCGAGGTTATTAATTTATCGAGTATTACTTTATCGAGATTCTACAGTATTTATCTTAGATTTATCATCAACTGGCAATTCTCCCCGTGCATCGCATCGCAAAAATGAAGAAAATTTAAATATGTGATAGTTAAATTGCACTAAAAAATAATCATCATCGGTGTGTGTACGAAAGAGAGAAATAGTAAAAAAACAAATTATCTGAACGGATTAGGATCTTGCTAGGGAATTTGCAAATCTGATTTGTTACGGAAGTATTTAAGAAAAAAACTGGTAGATAGGAGATAAAAAATAATAATTATTATTAATTTTACAAAAAATATAAATATACCATAAGAGTTTCTAAGATTATTCTAGTATTTCTTATTTTTATATATAAAGATTTTTCAATCCCATCTCTCTCCCCTTTTAATAGAAAAATGAAAATCATTTAGAACTCCACAATGTTTTTGCTTAATTTAATTATAAACATTTTTCAAGAGAGTGAAAGACTCAAATTACAATATCGATTTTAATTTCATTATAAATATTACAAAATTAGTAAAAGTTTAAAACAAAATATATAGTCCAGAAAGCAAAATAGGGCCCTTTATCAGATGTGTAGAACATACTAATGGGCCGGTAAAAGTTGGGTTTCAATTCTTTATGCTATCAATAATTGGGTTGATTACAAATAAGCGCATGTCAGAGTACTTATTCATAAATAAGTTTCAGAAGTGTTTAAAAGACTAGAATATACCCTCAAATTTTAATTTATTATAATTTCATCTATGTAACTTCAATTTCGTTCTAATTTCACCAATGATTCAATTTTGACCACCGGTCTTCGATGTTGACTTTCTCCTAAAAAGCCCTTAATAATTTAAGAACAAATTTATACATTCATTTTAAGTACATTTAATTTAGAAACGACATAGAAATATTTAATAATATTAATAGATATGGTAAATATATGTTGGGGAAAATTGGTATCTTTGGAACATTTTGAGTAAGAAAAATCGATGTTTCAGATAATTATAATATATATTTCCGATTTCAATTAATTTTAATTTTCGAAAAATTTGAAAATCGGAATGCAATCGATTATTATTTTCAGGCATTAGATTTTGAAGATCTAATATTCATAAACACCATAAACATTAGAGCCCCAAATATTTTCAGACTATCTGTCAGTTTACGGATACGATATATAATGAATTAAATGCATTTTTTCCTGTTGTACGCATATCAATCCAACTTTATATGTGCGTGTTTCCTAAAATTCAACAATATTTAATTATTTTCTTAATATGTTCGTAAAAATCTTCAACGACAATTATAACGGAACGGAACATCCATGATATTTTTTCCAATTTATAATATAAAGACAACTCTATTAATGTAATTTTCACCATCTGCAATGAAAGGAATTCGCTATAAAATATTGCACCATTAATTATATTTTCTCGACCTCACCTTATATATTGACATTCTTAAAGAAATATTTGCTTCGTATTCGTCTCCTCTTAGATATTTCAGTATGAACTCCAACGTTTCTAGTGGTGAAGATACACAAAGTATTCTAAACGAAGAAAACGAGAACAATGAAATTGAGTCGCAGAACCAAAGACGTCATCACCGCCACACTCCCTACCAAATTCAACGAATGGAAGAGTAAATTTTTCTAATTAAACGGAATTGCTTCTATGAAAATTAACCAATAACGAAAAAAATACTTTATTGTGTGTAAATCTATGTGTTATTTATTTTTGCACTAATATTGAATTAATTTATTTTTTTTAGGTATTTTTGGGACAATCCTCACTTAGACAAAAAACAAAGAGATGAGCTTAGTGAGGAATTAGGGATGGAACCTTTGCAAGTTAAGTTTTGGTTCCAAAACAAGAGGACTCAAATGAAGGTTGTTAGTACATAAATTGTAATAATTTTTTTTCCCTTTGTTCTTATATTAAAAAAAATCTTTAAAACTAATTATTCGCAGGCGAAAAACGAGCACAAAGAAGGTACTTTTCTTCGAGCTAGAAACAAGAAGCTTCGAGAAGAGAACTTGAGACTAAGACAATCTTTCCACAATGCTTGTTGTCTTGTTTGCGGTCGCATGGTTTCGGTCGGAGATTTGTGCTATGGTGAACGCCATTTCAGAATGGAGAACGCTCGTCTGAGAGAAGAGGTAAACGTATTAAAAACCTTTTAGAAAAAAATCGTTAATTGCTTATATTAAGTGATCGATAATATTTTATATTGTTATTGCATAGCGTTCCATTTTTGTTATCATTAGAAGTTTTTTATTGTCACATAACTGATTTTTGATAATATTATAGTGACAACATAGTAATAAGGAAAAAAATACAGTTTTGATCCCTCTAGTTTCAACCAATTTCACATTGGGTTACCCATGTTTAAAAAACACATTTGGTCCTTCATGATTCGATAAATTAACAGTTTTGGTCATCCGTCAATTTACCGTTAGTCCGTCGGTTAAGGTAGTGATGGGTACATGCTTGATACCGTTAGTTTTAACGGAAATTGACGGAATTGACTAAAAATATTGAATTTTTAAAATATGGAGGACCGAATGTGTTTTCTATAAACACGATGGACCAAATGTGAAACTGATGCAAACTTGATGGACGAAAACTGATTTTTTCCCCAAGTAATAATAATATCTTTTTGACAACAAATTATTTCACTAAAAAAAAATGAATCTGAATTGGATAGACTAAATATGACTCCATCTGTTTTATAATATTGTCTTTAAAGATTTGTACACACATATATAAAAAAAAAATATTAAATTTAATATAGTTAACTCTTAGGAAAAGACGCATAAGAAAGACTAATACTTGATAGAATTGGATTATAAGGGTACAACAAGAAATAATACATTTTTATTAAATAAAAATGAAAAGAATTAAAGCATTATTAAATGTATCATTGAAAATTTAAAGTGGGATATAATAAAAAAAAAAATTGATTCTCTAAAGCCATGGAAAATTTGAATGACTAGTTTTTGTTTTTCTTTAATTTGTTTTGGGCATTATTTATATACCAATAATTATTTTGAAGGATTATTTTATTTTATTCTATTCTATTTATTAACTATGCTTCTTTCTATATATACAGATTAATCTTATTTCAACAATGGCTGCGAATTATATTGGGAAGCCATTGACAAATTACGATGACGGTCCCTCTACTTCGTCTTCTTCTGTTCTGTGTTCAACGGATTCCAGAGCTGCTTCAGTTTCTAGTGAGAACAAGAGCAAGGGCAAATAAGTAATCTTTTGACGATTTTTATTTTCGAATAAATTTTTATTGTTTTAGTAAACCAATGAATTGATATATCATGCTTACTTTATTGGGTTTCTCAATTTTAATTTTTATTCTTGATTTCTACACATTAAATAGTAGAGGGTATTCGCGAATCGCGAGTATCCAGATATTTGTGGTAATGGTTTACTGTTACGTATTGTTGTTAAATTTTAAATTATTCTGGTATGAGTTATATTAAATAGTGATGGTTTTGGTATTGCATTTTCTTGAACTCTGTTTTGGATTTTTGTGCATTTTCCTGGAAAAGTCCGAAAAAATAAAGTCAAAATCCCGATTTCCCATCATATCCGAAGCTCTATCTTCCGTAGCTAGCATTGAATGATTCGCTGCACGAGCTGTGGACTGGAACCATCGCCTCTGGGCAACGACTGGGAATCAACAAGATGTTGAAGAATCCGTACATGGAAGAATTCCTATTTGGAACAAGAAATTATAAATTTATAATTAATGAAATTTCCGAAAATTCTGAAATTCTGCCGATTCGGGGCATCCCGATTTCGGAATAGATTATTGAATTCCAATTTTTTTAACCGAAATTGGAACTCATATTAGCTTCCTAAAAAAATATTTTATTTCCAAGTCGATTTTCGATCCGTTCCGTCCTATTTCCACTCCAAGCCACGCTTGATTATAGAAAAAATGTGTACTTTTTTTTTTTTAATTCACTCATATATAGGAAAACACATATTTATAAAATATTATTTCAAAAAGTAACAAAAAAAATTGATTATTTTTTGTGGGGCGGCTTCCTATATAATTCTTAAACTATAGAAGAAAAATAATATAGATAATAATGATATATAAATATTATAAAGAAATTATACAATGTAGTAACAAAAATCTGTCTTTTCTAATTTACGAAGTTCAACAATAGAAGTTGTACCTTAATCCATTAAAATTGAAATTCAATAGGTAACAAAATTTTCAACACAATAAAATCAATAAATTATATATTTGTTATGTCAAAATCGGGCTAAAAACAATTATTTCTACGCACGGCTCATTATACTATTTATTTGACGAATATAATGCAAACTAAACATATATAAATTATTTTTACGTACACATGATACAAATTTGCACTATGCATGCACGAGCTCATGCACTATCTACGTACTAAATAGTTGAATAAAAAAAAATGCACTGAAGTTAGGTACAAACTTATATTGTTCATCAGAGGGGACACAAAATTAATTTTCACGACCTCATTATATTAATTTATTTTAATTATATATATTGTAAAAAATAAAATTTGCACTATATTAATTTTATGTGCATGACATGCATAATATAGTTGCACGATTCATGCACTGCTATAGTTTGTTCAATAAAGGCACTGAAGTTGCACATAATATACTCTTTTTTGTGTAATTATTTATATAAACCCTTTTGATGATTTTTTTTCAAGGGAAAAATATAAAATAAATGAATGGCTAAAAAAAATTAACGTAATTTCTTCGAGGAAAAAAAAAAGTGCGGTGAACACAATATTTTGGTGCGTGTGATTATAAATTTATTCGGAATTTATTCGTTTTAAATATTGAAATCTAGCCAGCTGATTTATCACATATCGGAGAAATCTACATTAGCGACATAACCATTTATTACGATAATATCAATTTAATTATTATGTTAAATCTTTCGTTTGTAATGATTGTACCTGCGTTTTAGAGGCATACATATCGTCGTAATCTTTTGTCGTTTTCTTTTTGTTTGGTAAGCACATTATTACAATGAGCCGTTGTAGAGCAAAACTTAATTTCGGGTTTGCCAATTCGTAATTTGTGTACTTGTGTAGGTTAAATTTAGAATTTAATTCATTTTATTTATCGGTGATTCTCTTATATATTGTCCTATAAAATCACGAAGATTTTCCATACTACTAATCACCCTTTTGTATTCATTTTTTTTCCGATTTTTAATAGGAAGAAGATAATATTAATGTTATTGCACAATCTCTACTCGAAATTCGCAATAAATTCGCCCTCCGTCGTCTCCGTTTCTCTATATTTACAACATTTCAAGAAATTTTTAGTATTCTTTAGGGTTTTCGTAGTTAATATTTCAGTATGAATTCGAACGAATCTCAAGGTGAAGAAGTGGAAAGTATGTTTAACGAAGAAAATAACAACTTTATTGGCGAGAATAATGAAACTCAACAGCAGAATAGAAGAACATACCACCGACACACCGTCCATCAAATTCAACGACTGGAAGAGTAAATAGTTTTTTTTTTAATTAAATAGAATTGCTTCATATATTAATTCAACAAGTCAAAATTTGATAAACTTGTTCTGCATTTTCTATATTAATTAATTAATTATTTTTTACTAATTAAATTATTTTTTATAGAACTTTTCGGGATAGTCCTCTCTTGGGAAAGAGGCAAAGAAGTGAACTTGGCCATGAATTAGGCATGGAGCCATTGCAAGTTAAATTTTGGTTCCAAAATAAGAGGACTCAAATGAAGGTTTGTTGTAAATGATTTTGTTCAAATTTTTTTTTTTTTTATAAAATTCATTTGATTTTTTGATTTTACATGATTTTATTTATTATTAATTGCAGGCGAGACATGGGCACGAAGAAAACAATCACCTCCGAGCTGAAAATGAGAAGCTTCGAGAAGTGAACTTGAAGCTGAGAGAGTCTCTTAGCGATGCGCGTTGTCTTACGTGCGGTCACATGGTTGCGGTGGGAGATCTGTCGCACGATGAACGCAACTTAAGAATTGAAAATGCTCGCTTGAGAGACGAGGTAATTCATGATTTTTTATTTTTATTTTCTATAATGTTTATGAAAAATTGAATACACGAATAGTATATTTTTTAATATATTTTTTATTTATTGAAAATTTTAATTTGAAAATTAGGTGCATATTGTGGATATTATATTGGGTGCGTTCGTTGTGCAACTATATATCTGTTACTTGTGCAACTATATATCTGTTAGAATAAAAATGTTGCTTGTATAGAAAAACTTATATATAATTTGAAAAGACATTTATACCCTTGATGGAAAACTATGAAATACAATTCATTATAAATATGTTTATATATTTATGGTGCATCATATTTTAATTTCCTTTGAATTTTTATTTTCTTCAACTTAGATTATATAATTTTGTAATTAATATTTGAAATATTAGTCTTCATTAAATTTCTAACTTCGCTGATGATAGATAGTTTCGCAAAATGGATCCCTTAATAAAAATTGTATCGTATTTTTTTTTTCAATGAGTATAATGTGGGATATATATTTTCACATATGATTATTAATTATTTTTCATTTCTTCAATGTTTTATTTTATTTAAATTACAAATTGTTAGAATATTAATTATTACATAATTGGCAGTAGTACTAGATTAATTTTCTTGTCATTTTATATTATGCAAAAATAATTCCGAGTAGGAATTCGTAGAATCGCCAATTATTCAAAAACTAATTATAATAATATAATTTTAATCTAAAGAAATTAAACTAAATTAATTTTAAAAAATGATAACTAAATAAGAAAAAAATAGAAACAATATTCCAATAGTATATTGTGAATAATTATTTATATTTTTATTTGTTAATTAAATGTTTGTGTGCAGATCAATCACGTTTCGTCGATAGCAGCGCAATATATGGGGAGGCCATTGATGCAGTCTGTTGTTACACCATCTTCTTCATCTTCTGGTCTGCGCTCAACAAGCAAGGGCAAACAAGTTTTGTTTTGATTTTCTTTTTTCTATTATTTTTATTATTTATTTTTATTTTTTTCCCTTCAAGTATTTTTGTTTTTTTTTATAATAATGAACAATATGATCACCTATCCTTATTGAACTTCTCAGCAATTTAGTTTTTACCATTTCATCAGTATACATTTGATATAAACTGCTTTGATTATATACATAGGATAAATATACCAGTAGAAAAATTGCTTTATACTACGATCATTAACTGTAGTAAAAGGTACGAATTTGCCCTGTAGCATATACGGGAGTGACAAAAATTTTGCTACGGTAAATGACCGTAGCAAATAGTTTTTCTCTACGACCCCAAGATCGTCCCATGGAAAAAATTACCTTTTGTTATGATTTTTTATCGTAGCAAAAAATATTCGTAGTAAAAAAGTAGAAATCATAATATTTCTTCTCTTATATAAAAGTCAAGAAGCTGAAAGAAAGGAAACCAACATCTTTCTCTCCCTTGTGACAAAAGAACTTGAGAACAACAAAGTACAATGCAAGTACCCCACAATCTCTTCAACACCAAACAATGCAGATGAAATCATTACAGAAACTGAAACTTTTTATTACACCACCACAAAACAAGTTCTTAAAAACTTATTATTTCCCATTAAAACCCTAAATCAAGAATGCCCACCAAGATAACCTCCCTACATTCTTGATTTTGCAATCACAACATTGCCTTCACTTCCCACATCTGTTGCCCCTTCTCTTGTCCACGTCACCTGGAACTGCTCCTCAGTCACCCCTTCAACCACCAAAAAAATTAAACAATGAAAGAACCATTTTTTTTAAAGACCCCATTTTATTTTATTAGCAAAAAACCCCAATAATTCAATTCTCTTAGCAAACCACCCCAAAAATACTCGTTGTTCAGGGGATTGCGTGCTAAAAGATAGATTATAAGAGGGTTTTTGCTCACATTTGATACAACACAGTGGTACTAAGAGCCTGTTTAAATAAGCTTATTTTAAACAGCCGATACGTATCTTATAAGATGTTTCACAACTGATATTAGCTGTTACATCTTATTTTTTTTTTAAATTACTTCCTAAAAAAAGACCTTAATTGCTCTCAAACAACTTATTTTTAAAAATTATAAGATCTTTTTTTTTTTTAAATTACCTAACACTTTGGAAGAGCTTATAAGTTCTTTTCAACATCTTATAAGTTCAGCCAAACAGCCTCTAAGTGCATAAACACATATTAATTTTTTTTAGTAAGTATATATAAATAAAAAAAAAAAAAATTACCTTTTCCCATGGCAGCAGTAGAAGTAATCCCTCCCTGAACAGTCCTAAGAACCCTGTCATAATAATTAGCACCAGACCATTTCTGATGAGCCAACGTATCGACCCCGTGGCTCCTCTCCTCCCTCTGAATCTTCTCCACGTAAGCCAACATTCCCCTCCTCGCGAAATCCTTGGCAAAAGTGTCGATTATCAAAGCGTCCGCATGGAAACCCGCGAGCGTAATAAACTGCCAGCAGTAACCCAATTTGGCAATCCTAGGAATAAAATCCATCATCTGCTGGTCGGACATTCCGGAAGCGTCCCAGTTGAAGGATGGGGAGAGATTGTAGGCGAGCATCGTCTCGGGCTGGGTTGACTTGACCCCACGTGCGAAATCGGTGCACTCGATTATATCGGGGCTCGATGTCTCCATCCAGATTATGTCCGTGTGCGGTGCGAACGCCCATCCACGGACGATCGCTGCGTTCACCGATCCTTGAAACCTATATATATATATATATCGGTAACACAAAATATTATTAGTAAAATATTTTTAAGTATATAAGTTTGTGTACATGTCACATTAGAGACTGCACCTGTTCGAAAAATAACAAATCTATGCGTGTCGAAAGTGGAAAAAAACAAACAAATCAAATACCAACGTTGAAACACAAAATTTCATAGATCAGGAAGTTAATGGACCACTCGAATATAACATAATATGCAATTAAACACCTTAAACCTATCGGAAATGGAAAAAAATAGAACAAGAAATAAAATCCCTACATTTCGATGAGAAGATCTCATGCTCAATTTTTCGATAAAAATGAAATAATATTTAATTGTTCAATTTTTTTTTGTTTTTTTTTTATAAGAATTTAATTGTTCAATTAATCATGACATATCTATGTAATTAAAACAAAACATTAGTAAAATGTATGTATGAAAATAATTAGGAGAGGTTATTAAATAGACCAATCAATCAAACATCAAATAATACTAAATTATTTAATTAATCATTAATTAAACACCTATTCAATTCAAACGAACCATTAGCAAAGCGTCTATGTGAAAATAATTGGGAATTATGTGAAAATAATTGGGAATTAAAGGTTATTAGACGTGCTACAATAAATTATTTATACTAGGCGAATTTGAACAGCAGATCTACACATATGTGATTACTCAAAAGTTATTTAATCAAATTTACTGTTCAGACAGACGCGATGTAAATATTATCGTACCTATAGAAGCCTTCTCTGGTTCTTGGGAGATCCCAATCCCAGAAGAGATTGGCCAAGCCGAGCCGGTCGGCGATTTCGCGTCCGTTTTCGTTCGAGAGGCACTTATCGTAACTCGAGTGACTCATCCACTCACTGAGTTTCCTCTGTTTCTCGGACTCGCCGATATTCATACCCTTGATTGCATCCACCACGCACTCCGAGAACGTCTTCAGACGCGCCATCGCCAGCCAGTTGTCCTCAATCGCCTGCAGCTCCGGCCCGGTTTTTCCGGCGGCCATGGCTTCCGAAAGCACCGCCGCCAGCCCCTTCCCCCTCAGCGCCGGGTTGGTCGCGCCGAGGATGAACTGGTGGTCACGCGCGTCGATGTTGGTCTGGATTAGCGTGGCCGCCACCGCGTCCGTCCTCGCCACCAGGACGGTCTCCACCCCCATTATGTCGAACTGGAGTCGGGCGGCGACGAGGCGGTTGATGTGCTCGCTGACGGCGACGAGCACTTTTCCGGCCATGTGCCCGCACTTCTTAGTCACGGAGGACTGGTCCTCGATGTGGACGCCGGCGGCGCCGCGCTCGACGAACAGCTTGCAGAGCTTGAGCGTGGCGGTGGCGCCGCCGAAGCCGGTGTCGCCGTCGGCGATGATGGGCTTCAGGTAGTCGACGAAGGGCGTGCGCGCACGCTCCTCGCGGCTCATGCTCATACGCGCCTCCCTCTGCTTCCGGTCGTGGTACTGCTGCGCCATGTAGAGGTGCTCGACCTTGTTCGGAACGGTGTCGTACGGGTAGTCCGCCAAATCCGGGCCGGGCTCGTTTGTCGACGTGTGGGTTGACGAGCACTGCCAGCCCGACACGTAGATTGTGTCGAGGTGCTTAGCCATCATGGTCACCTGGACCGGGTCCAGTGAGCCGAACGTTCTGGAAGCCGTCCCGTTGGCTTGGTGGGTTTTCAGCGTGCGCCACAGCTTCTTAGCCAGCTCGTTTGAGCCGTAGCTCTGGGGTAGGTTGCCACGTAGGGACACCACATCGCGTGCGGAGTACGGGCGGCGCGTCAGCTTGAACCTCTCGGTGTTCCACCATGCTTGCACGTTCGCTACCTCCGCTTCAAATCTCCCTTCTTCCTCCATTATCTGTTTAATTAATTTTTTTTTTAAAACAAAAAAATGTTAAAAAATTCCATATTATAACCAATAATTACTAAATTAAAAAAAGAAAGAAGATGAAGATGATCACCATGGAAGGAACTGAGAAAGATGCAGACATGGTAAGAAGTGAAACAAATTTTGTGTGAATAATAATTATTAAATGAAAATAATGTACTTTCTCTCTCTAGAAATATACAAATGATGGTAATGAAAGTTGATGTGAGGCACCCTCAATTTATAAAGAAGGTGAAGGGATAATTAAAGATAAGGGAAAGGGCAAAACCAACAACCGAGAAAAATACCACTTCAATTTTTTCATCTTTTCTTTTTTTTTTTTGTTTATTCTTATCTGCAATATAATTTAGCGTAAATTACGAAACTCCCTGGATTTAGGCTAAATAATGAAAAACACCCCTATCTATCTGTAATAATCAAAATCCCCCTTTATTAACTGATGATTGAGTTTTTTAACAGAAAATGTGTACAGTCTATTATACCTTTTGTTAAATAGATGAGAAATAAAGAAAATATCTGAAATTGCGTAAAGTCTATTCCCTGGAATTAAAAAAAAAAATCCAAAAATCTCATTGTAAGGGAGTTGGTGTAAGACAGAAACAAATCTCGATAGATTTTGGTATTCTGAATAGGTGAGGATTTTTTCGTTAATTCGCCTAAGTTCAGGGGTGTTTTTGTAATTTATGCTATAATATAATATTTTATGTTATTATTTTATTAAGGGCATGCACGTAGGCGGCATGGCGGTGGGGAAAAAAATAAATGAGATTTTGCTCATTTCTATGACAATGGATTTTTGTCTTGTTGTTTATTATTTAGTAACAGATTCCGTTTTTTTGTTTTCATTAATATTTTAAGGGTTAAATTAAACTTGTAACGAACCATGTGATTTGGAGTTGATCACAAGTTAGTTTGTTAATCAGTAGTACTTGATTGCGGGGCTAGCCCACGGAGATGAAAATAATTTGAAGGATTAAATACGAATTGTACCCTTGTATTATTATCAGTGCCGTATATACTCTATTTACTATAAAATGAGACAAAATGGCCCTTCAACTGAACGCACAATCCTCAAATCTCTAATACGGTTAGTTTACTTAGTGTATTTTTTTTTTTTATCCTTATATTTATATGATATAAATAGGCATTTTTTTTACGTAGCACTCCAGTTGCATCGACACGTGGTTATAGTAGTAAAATATGCCATATAGTGTTTAGACGTAAAAAATGAAATGCATGGGATTTGAGCATGAGAACTGCGGGAAGAATTTAAGTCAAAAATTTATAGGCTGAAAATAAAATTATAAAATTTCAGAAATTTAAAAAGAATTTAAAAATATTATATAGAATAACAAAAATTCATAATTTTGGATGAAATTTGTAGGCTGAGAATAAAAATGCAAAATTTCATAAATTTAAAAGGAAATTAATTATAAATAATTTTCAAAATGTAATTTATGTTCAGAAAGTCTTAGGTTGTGGAAAATAAAATTCGGGAAGACACATGACACAATTGGGAGTAAATTGAGTACAAGAGAGAAAGAAAAGAGGCACACCTTTTGTACACAATCATAGGGGTATTTTCATCTGTAAATGTCCAACATCCATTGCAATGGTCGATCAACTTTACAAAGTGACGGATTCTTTAATATTGCTTGACGACAGGGGACACTTTGTCACATTTTGTAGTGTAAGCGGGTATATGCGACACTGGTGATAGTACAGGTATGCAATTTATATTTAACCCTAAATTTAATTTGATTGTTGATTTGTTAGAAAGAAAACGGGAACATTATAGTTTCCATCCCTCAAGTTTGCACCGATTTCATATTTGGTCCCCTATTCACGAAAAACACATTTGATCCCCATGTTTCAATAATATAACAATTTTGGCCATCTCCATTAATTTACCGCTCCTCCGTCAGTTAAGGCAGTGATTGATGGACAAACGTTTGATTCTGTTAGCTTTAACGGAAATTTGACGAAAATGAATATATTGCACTTTTAAACATAAGAGATTAATGTAGTTTTTGTGAACATAAATGACCTAATTTAAAACGATACAAACTTGAGAGATGAAAAACTGACTCTTTTCCCCAAGTAAAACAAACCGTAATATTGTAGATTTTCATATACACCCAGATTAAACCTCGTCAAACTATTTAAGATATATTTCGTAAACTAAATTAAATTACAGTATCATTTCAATATTTGTTGACTACTGTCGTGCGTCGTAAAATAAAATTACTAACTTAATTATATAATAAATCGGAATTAATAGAAAGACGAAAAGTAGTATAGTCAAAAGTTGCAGCTATCAAATTAAATCTGGTCCAAAGGGTGACATGTAAATCCATGAATTAAGATTAATACAAGGAAAATAGTTTTTGAGTAGCCATAAATGGCAACTGATAACAGCCAAACTGTTTCCCGACACATGTACAAACCTTAAACAAATCACTTCGCACGTGTTTGTGCCACCGCTTTACACGTGTATTGAATACATGATTAGGTGTCACCCATACACCCTAATGCACCAGTAGATATGTTATATGTATAAACATTCGTATATACGGTAAAAAGGTTCCCACTTTCCACCTATACATCTATGTTATATACTTGTCTATTTATTATTGGAACATATATTTAGTCAAAAACAAAAAAATAAAAAAATAATACAAAATAATAGTCTCTACTATAAAAGATGTATTTTTCTTAGTAAGTGTATATGCGTAATCAATGGAATGCATTTTCATAAGGGTAATTACGCCGACTTCTTTAGGTAAAGTCAAATTATCAAAAAATCCAATTTGTAATGTTCTCTAATTTGTACTCGTTTTGTACAAAAATGCAGTTTCTGATGTACTACAATCTGATATTTACAAGCCAAAAAACACATCTTATGATCATTTTGTTTCAAAATGTAGAGCTCGAACGAGAATAAAACGGGTACAAACTAGATAATATTCATGTAATCTAGAAGTTTCCACAAATAACACCGCAATGGTGGACCAGTTATAAGAAGATTCATAGTAAGAAGATTCCACTAAATTACCCACATATGAGGGGTTTTTTCACAATCTGACCTTATCTTAATTGGTGACCGTAATTTATCATTTTCAAAATAATAAAGCTATTTTATGTGGCTATTGGGAGAATAGAGATGAATAATCGATTTTTGTGAATAATTAAAATTAGATTTGGTTTTTTTTTTAACTAAAAATTGAAGATATTTTGAAATTTTAAAACGATAACGATATTAAAAGTTGTCGTATTTTTCAAAAGAAAAAAAGATTGAGATTATTGAAGGAACTCGCAAT
>NW_012194764.1:74693-106701 GCF_000504015.1 Erythranthe guttata
TTTTTTAAGAGTATTTTAAAGAATTAACAATTAATATATATATAAATAAAATATGTTAGTTATTATAATATAGCCATATATTGTTACTTAGACTCATTTTTTTTTTCTGAGGATTATTTAGACTCATTCTAATTGAAAATAACACATTATAAGTGGTTTTTTCAAAATTTTAGGAGAACCCAAATAACTTATAATATATAAATAAATATTAAGAATTTAATAGAAATAAATCAATTTTTTTCCTGCAGGGGTGGCAGCCCCCCTTGGCTAGCCTTGGTCCGCCCAATACATCATACAAATATAGCAATGGTTTTAGAATAAATACTAGCGGATCCAGAATTTTCAGTTCGAGGGGGCCGAATGCATTAAAATAATTCTAGAGAGACGGTTAGTGCTATTATGCACACAAAAAAAAAAAAAAAAAAAAAATTCAATATAAAATAATAAGGATTCGAAAATTATTCTAGGCGCCAGACTACTACACATAAACAATTTGCAAGTTGTATATCTATATAAGAAAAAAAAACAATTATTAGCAAGTATAGTATGGGAAGTGATTTTGATCAGAGATGGGCAGATTACAATATCACAAAAAAACTGTATGTTGTACATCAATAAGTGACAAATAATGAGGTATGGGGAGGTAGAGCAACTAGTGTATATATTAATATATTTATTTATTTTATTTTATTTTATTTAATTAGTTATGTGCATAGGGATTACCAAATTATGTTGTCTGAATCTCTTCGTCTTGAAAAAAAACCCAATCTTGTAGTGCTGGTAATTTAGTTCTTCGAGGTGACATATTTCGTTTGTTTTGTCTTGATATACTTGTGGCGATCGGCCGATCACGAAATTGTAATTGTTTATTCATTTATTTTGTTGGTCTACTTGAATTGATAATTGTACAATCATGAAGATTCATATATCTTCTTGCTGTGGAAAGATTACATTTATATTTATATTATTATCCAGCAAGGGATGATCTAACGGTTGGAGTAAGTAAGTCAATTTTAATTGTTCAAGGTTCGAATGCCCCTGTCAACGGTCGTAAGGTCGAGTTTGTCACACATAATTAGCTTAGTGTGGTTTACGTCTCTCGTATAATTTGCAAGCTATTATACGATAGTATAAATTTATCTAGTGTACTCTTTCGGAAAAAAAAAATTATATTATTCAATCATGATGGAGAGTCTTGAACCAATAAAATTTTAGAAAAAGGTCACTTGTGTTGTGTAAAACAAACCACTTTAATGTTTTATAAGATCCTAATAAAAATCGAAAACATAATTAAAATTTGTGCAAAATGAGAGGAAAAAACGAGTTATTACTTTCATAAAACGGCATAAAATACTTTGGACGTCAGATCCCCGAAATCTAACGTGTCTACTGAGCAATATATGCTCATGAGTTTCGTTCCTTGTGCCGCCGCTTGCGACATGATTTTTGTTTCGAAACTCAAATACGATTGGCGTCAGGGGAAGACCCGAGGTATGTCTTGGGGGGGTCCCGCCCCTGTAGGAAATTTGTTTTTACCTATTTTTTTTTATTTTTTAAATATTATTGTGTTATTTGTCTATTAACTTATGTACTTTAGCCCATAAAAATGTTTCTATCTCCCCACCCAAAATCTATGCCGCACAAACACGGATACGCGGACACAGTGATACGCCGATATGGGCACGGTGATACGGCATTTCAAAAAAACTAGGATACGGACACGTGGGGAATACGCGTAAATATAAAAAATATAGGGGTATATTTATAAATTATTAAAACATAGGGGTACATTTGTAAATTAAAAAAAAATATTATAAGTAGTCAAATCGCATAAGAGAACCGCTCGCCCTTGTTGGGTTCTTGGTCGCCGTCGCCGCTAGAGTTTTGGACTTTGGGGTAGACTCTCAAATGTGTATTACAGAGAAAAGAAAATACGTATTTTTTTTTATTAGGGTTTTCTCTTAAAACATAAGAATCGTGTCCCAACTTTTTAAAAATTGCGGACACTGCCCGATACGGGTGTCTTACTTTTGTGAAATTATGACACTGCCCAACACGGGTGTCCGAGCCGTGTCCGGGTGCGTCCGAGTGTCCATGTGTCGAATACAGGTCCGCCCCTGACTGGCGTCCGCCCCTGATTGGTGTTCACCTTCTAGAAGTGTCCGTGCATACAACATAGCCCAAAACTCCCTGGGTCCGCCCCTGACTGGCGTATATATGAAATACTTACGTAAAAAAAAATGAACATTCGAAACATCAAAAAAGAGAGAAAAATCTCTGAAAATTGTACAACAAATTCAAACTTATATTAAAACCTAGCTATTGCATCGTATTTATACTTTTAAAAAAGGTAATAACATCCTAATAAAATTCCGAAATCAAACTAAACCGTGGAAAAGCAAAAAATCACAAACGACGGAAGAAAATGAGTTAAACTATAATTCTAATATATCTCGCACTTGTGGAAACAACCGAACTTATGGAATCGATCTAAAATTTTTTTAATAAATTGATTTGAATTTTTTGAAGCATTTTCTAAAACGACAAAAAAAAAAAAAACGAACTTTTAGGAGTCTAAACAACGTCGGATCTCCGAAGACTGGCGTGATTCATGATCTAGGGTGATGAGCTTTGATCCGTGGGCCTTTTTGCTAATTGAGATAGAATTTTTGTGTCGATCTCAAAATACGACTTCTGTATTAAAAGAGAAATTACGTAGATCATGAACATTCGGAGTCCACTGAAAGAGAGAAAAAAACATCTGAAAGTTATGCTAGATTCGAACTCATATTAAAACCTAACCATTATATACAAATTTATACTACTAAAAAGTTTAACATCCTAATAAAACCGAAAGAAATAATTAAATCGGTAAAAAACAAAAAAATATAAATAAATGGCGGAAACGAACTAAACTCGTATGCTAATAGATCTTGCAATTTTGGGGACAAACCAATTATCGGAATCCTCATCTATTTTTCTATTAATTAATATATATAAATTTTCTAAAACTTTCCTAAAATGACAAAAATGGACTATTGGAGTTCAAACGATGTCGGATCAACGAAAATTAAATTTTACCTGATGAATTACCTATGCTTATGACTTGTTTATTGAGACATTTTTTTGCTTGATCAATGTTTTCGGTTCAGACTCAAATACGATTGGTTCACGAAAAAAAAAATCACATCCAATTCATCTCGCGGAACAAATAAGCATTCAAAATCCACAAAAAAAGAACCAAAAATATCTGAAAATTGTACGAAATTCGAACTTAAATTAAACCCTAGCTATTATATACGTATTTATACTCCTGAAAAATAACAAAGTCTTCGTCAGATTTTTTTTATGAATTGATATAAATTTTCGGAAACTTTTCTAAAATGATAAAAGTTGACTTTTGGGAGTCTAGAGGACATCGAATCGCCGAAATCTGATGTGATTAATAAGCTATGCTCATGATTTTCGGTCATTGGTTTGCTTGAGCTTCGGTGCTTGTTTCGGACTCAAATTAAATATGACTGGCGTATAAAAGAAATAATTACGTTGAATTAATCTTGTGGAACTAATTATAAACACTCAGAATCTATAGCAAAATCTCCGAAAATCGTACTAAATTCGAACGGAAATTAAAAAATGTAGCTATTACATACGAGTGTAATTAGTAATATGCAGAATAAGAAATGATAAAAGACATGAATAAATTGTTCAGTATAATTAACCATGTATATTTAATTCAGGTAAGTAAGCTCTGGCTTCTTAATTTCACTACATGTAGAATGTTTTGAGTTCCAATACTTTTCAATTTCCTCAGCATTTCTTCCAGGGATTCTTCCAGCAATCAAAGACCACCTGAAATATATTCAAGAATTATCTTTTTCACGTCTCTCGTATGGTTTGCAAGCTATTATACGAGACTGTAGGTTTATCCAGTGCACCTTAATGGTCGGCTGCAGATTTCTTCGTTACAAAAAAAAAAAAGTTTTTTTTTCGTAGCAATTTAAAAAAAATAGCCGGCATTCACTAAAATCTTACGAAAATTGTGTCCAAAAAAAAAATTTATTTATTAATCTGCAATAATGATTTAGCAACAATAAAAAACATGTAATTAAAAGTGGATTAATAAGAAAAATTGCCTTTCTCCAACCAAATTGTACATCCTGGTAACTAGGGTTTCCTCATCTAGTGAAAATTCAACCTGCTTGGAGTCTTGTCTGCTGGTATTTTCAGCAGCTACCACATCTAACAGGTACCCGAAAAATCTGGTTAATTAAAACCCAAAGCACGGAATATATATATATATACATGTCACATAAAATGCAACATATAATTCACTTAAATATTCCATAATTAGTTAATGATTCAGTTACGTAGTTTCCTATTATCGAAGAATATAATTCATACAAAACTTCTTTACGAAATACCAGAATTCGGTGCAATTCTACAAGAAGGATCGAACAAAATAAAAATGATTTGTTTTTCTCATAAAATTAAACAACATCCATCAATTATACATACATACATACATACATCATACGTACCTAGGCCGACAACCGCATCACGATCAGCTGTAGTGGACTTCGGCAATATTTGATCATCCTCCATTAGGGTTTCCACAGTTTTCAAGAACCGGGCAGTTATTGATCGATCTATGTATGTATATATGTACGTGTATGTATATGCGTGTGTATGTAGTATGTATATATAGGAAGAATTTGCAAGGAAGAAAGAGCTTTGCATATCTGTTTGGAGGAGAGTTGTAAATTAAAAGAGAGAAAAGGGTAGTTGACAAGAAAGGAGAAGGGTAGTTGATGAAAAGGGAATGAGGGTTCAAGTTTGATAGGTAGTTGAACTTAAATTAGTAAATTTTATGTTGTTGGGAAGTTTTTCAAAAGAGGAAAGTCTAGGAAAGAGTGATACTACAACTAGTACTTAAGTGGACTTGGACAAAAAATAGGAACATTAATATCCATTATTATATTTAATTTCCGTTGGAATTAGAGTGCTATAAAATACTTCATCTGTTCCACAATATATATTACATTTGAAAAAAAAATAACTGTTCAATATTAATTGTTGGTTTAGAATTTAAATACTGCATTAGTTATTTAATTTTCAGCTTTGTCCTTATTAACTTTCTGCAACGTTGGGATAAGGGCATTTTAGTCTTGATTTAAAAAAAAAAAACAATAAGCAATATCAAATGAGATCATTAATCCGTGTGTAAAGCTAAAAAAAGTCGAATATGAAGGAATGGAAGTAGTAAAATACTTATTCCACTTATGATTCTTAATTATAAGGAATGACCGTTAAGGATGTCACGGAAACTACCGTTCTAATTCCATTGTAAAACCTTGCGTAAATTTTCTAACCGAAACAATAATATATTGTTTAGATAGAGTTGAATTAGCTGGAAATGAATAAAACTTATTACAACATATACGTCCTTCGTTCCTAACTAATTGTCTTTTTTCAGTGTTTCACAATATTAATAATGTCAATAATTTGTGTCTTGATTTTAGGAAAAATATTTTAAAAAAGATCTAAATAACCTTGATCATTAAATGACGTGATAATACTAAGAGTTTATTAATAATGTTAAATATAAAAAAATGCATTTAATGCAATATTGGAAATCTAAAGTGACATTATAATTAAAAAAAATAAAAAGAGACAATTAGTATGGAATATAGGGAGTATTACATTTATTTTGGTAATAAAGGAAACCACAACCAACCATATAGGTGTACTCGGTAAACCTACACTCTTATGTAATAGCTTGCAAACTATACGCGATACGTAAACCACACAAATTTAACCATGTGTAACAATCTGAATCTAGCAACCGTTGACAAGGAGATTCAAATTTAGGTTAATTGACCGATGGACTACTACATTGTTGTTATGACTTATGAGTTATGTCATTAATTGATGTCCCATTTTGAATTTACTTCAACTTTTATTAAACAATTATGTAATGACACGACAATTCGATTGATCCAACTAATTTCCCATTCTATAATTTTCCACAATTATAACTATCTGTTTATTTACTTCAACGACCATTGCCGTTTCTCAACAGTCATTCCCGCCAATTTATGGTCGTACCGACAAACAACCAATTATAAATCATAAACGACAGGTCATAATATAAAGAGTTTGTGAACATTAATATAATTAATTAATCGAGGAAATAAGGGTTGAAACTTGAAAGTTGTATATGTGTCAAGTTGTTTTAATTTAATAAGATAAGAATTTATATATTTATATTTTATTCTAAAAAATAAAGATCTACTTAAATACTTAAATAAATTATTACACCCCATCGGCCAGCGCGTGATGAAAAAAAAAATATAATTATGACTGGTAATTTTTTTATTTTTTTTATTTTAAAAAGAACATGCACTTGGACGCCTTGTAAATTCTGAAAATAAAACTCGACTATGTTCATCATAAAGTCAAAGCAAAGAAGTCAACAACTCTCAAATCGCACTGCCAACAATATAATCTCTAGATCGAATTAGTCGTTGATTGGGGCGGATTTGGCAAACGGGCCAAACTCATAGATTAGTTGGACTATTACACGGGATTGGCCTAGTTCAAACAGCCCATTGCGATTAGCGGGTCTTTATCTCTAAAACCCCTAACTCTGACAGAGAGTTCTTCCCCGAAGACCGTCTACGGCGAATTGTAGGGATAGTTATATAAAAAAAAAACTTGACCATGTAAAAAGCAATGCGATCAGTCGTACATAACTTATTTCGTGTTTGCAAATTATTAGTATTACAAGAGAGTAGAGATTTACTCAGTGTACATGCCCTATATGATTCGCTGCAAAATCTTTTATCATAAAAAATTAATGAAAAAGTCAAAAGTCAAAAACTCAGCAACTTCTTAGCTTTAACCAGTGTTCTAAAAATCGGCCGAGGCGGCCGATTAATCGGTCTCCGAGGCGGAGGCGGTCCAAAACCTTTACGATTTTAGTGTAAATGTTTGAAAAATCGGTTTTTTGCCTGTGAGGCGGTTTTAGGCGGTCTGAGGCGGTCCGAGGCGGTCAAACCTTTAAGGCGGGTCAAACTCGGTCGCAAAAATCGGCCAAACATCGGTCAAAAATCGGTTTTTTTTTTTTGTTTTTTTGTTTTTTTTTTTAATAGTTCAAAATAAAAGTTGGGATTTTAATAAAGAAAATATGAGTTTATGCCTTATTTTGTTTATGTTAATTGTTATTGTTAAAGAACTAATGATGTATGCCAGAAATGTTCAAGAATAAATGTAAATTCAAAAAAATTGCTTTTCTATTTATATTTTATAAGATATTTTATAAGGATATTTATGTATTATGATCTTATAATTATGGGCAAATGGCAAAAAGGCCCATCACATGGTACTTAAATGCATTTTGGTCCACCAAAAAAACAGTCTCTCAATCAAGCCCATCCCCATGTCTTTAGTCAAAAATACCCTCAATAATATAATTCTTATCAATTCCACCCATTATACTCTAACTTCCTTAATATTACACATTGACCCCGAATTTAAACAAATATATCACATTAATCCCCACAAATTTTTTTTTTCAGAAAATAATTTTTTTTTCTAAAATGTTTTTTTTTTCCGGCCAGATTCCGGCGTTGACTTTTTTTTTTCTTTTTTTTTTTTTTTTTTTTGAAACTTTTTTTTTTCCTGAAATTTTTTTCCGGCCGGTCAACCACCGTTGACCGCCGGTCTCCGGCGTTGACTTTTTTTTTTTTTTTGAATTGTTGTTATTAGAAAAAAAATATTTTAATTAATATTACTGTCTTGGCTACTAAATTACTGTCTCAGACAGTAATATTACTGTTTGGGACAGTAATATTATGAATATTATTTTTCCGAACAGTAATATTATTAATATTATTGTCTAAGACAGTTAAATTACTGTTGGAGACAGTAATTTAACATCCAAGGCAGTAATATTAATTAAAATAATTTTTTTTAAGGAAAAAAAAAAAGTCAATTAACAGTTAAATTACTGTCTCCGACAGTTAAATAACTGCCGGAGACAGTAATTTAGCAACGAATACAGTAATATTAATTAAAAATATTTTTTTAAGAATAAAAAAATCAATTAACAGTTAAATTACTGTCTCCGACAGTTAAATAACTGCTGGAGACAGTAATTTAGCAACGAATACAGTAATATTAATTAAAATATTTTTGAAGAAAAAAAAAAAACAAAAGAGTCAATTAACAGTTAAATTACTGTCTCCGACAGTTAAATAACTGCCGGAGACAGTAATTTAGCAGCCAAGACAGTAATATTAATTAAAATATTTTTTTTAAGAAAAAACAAAATTATATAAAAAAAAAAAAAAAGTCAACGCCGGTCAACGGCGGCGACCGGCGGTCTCCGGTGGTGGCGGGTCAAAATTGGGGTCAAAATTGAAATTAGGGTTAAAATTGGTTAATTGATGAAATTGGGCTAAATTGGGGTGTAAATCATGAAATTTGAGTTAAATTGGGTTTCAATGAATTGGGGGTAATTTTGGTATATATAAAGGGATTTTCCTTATTTGCAAATAAGTTTGAATGAGTTGGATTTATTTGAAAGACAAAAAAGTTGAATGTCCCTCTTTTAATTAAGTGCCCTTGTCATGGGCCTATTTGTCATTACCCCTATAATTATTACACTTTTATTATATTATTAATAATATATACACGATGGAGATATAACTATGTTTAAATATTTTTTTATATATGTTTTGAGTATTTATAAATAATATCTAGAGATATATTATATTAAATTTTAAAAACCGATTTATTTCCGATTTATCACCGATTAATCACCGCCGCACCGATTAATCGTGAATCGGTGCCTGACCGACTCGGACCCGATTACCGCTTTTTACAACCTTGGCTTTAACTAACAAAGTTATTTTTTTTTTATTATTGTTTTTTTTATCTTAACAGATCGGCTCAAACTAATTTTATAGAAAAGGACTTCAATAATTGTTATTTATGGGTCAAGTTATTGGGCTCACAAGCACAAATTAGCCCAATAGTAAAGGCCTTTCACATTGATTTTGTTTCAAAGAAGGCCCAATGCTAAACCTTTTTTCTTTTTTCCATTTATTTTTCAATTTAGGGACTAGGGCACGAGCCGAACGCCCCCTCAAGTGCAGACGAATTATATTTGAAGTCTTGCATTTTAAATATTTGAAATTGGTGGCGGTGAGATTTGAACTTATAACCTTTCATTTGGCTTGACTCTGATACCATATTGACTGATCATCTCTAACCAATCTTATTGTAATAACCTCTTTCGCCTTCTCAGCTCCGTTCAGAGCAAGCAAACTCCTTCAAGTACAAAGCAACGACTATCACTTATCATCGCCTGGGTGATTCAAAAAGGAAGATGCGCTCTGGGGCTACTCTCTTTACTAAACCACAATCAAATAATGAAAAACCGCTTATTTTTTCGGGTTCCGAAAGCCCGACGAGCGGTCCACGGAGCTGCATCCCTACTCACCTGGTCCATGCACATCGCTCTCTCCAGGAGGTTGGCCGCCTATCCTAGATCTTCCCATTTCCAAGAAGACCCCCGGCTCAATCTGGTTTAGTATCAAGGTGGTTTTGGGAAATGAACAATCAATTAAGTGTCAATCCAGAGACCTTTTGGCTCGGCCAAAAGCTTAACCTATTAGTAAAATGCATTATTTAATATTTAATATCTTCAATACAGACTTGGAGAAATATTTTGCATCAAACAAGGAACTCAATCGTCGGCAAATTAAAGTGACAACGACTTGACGAGAAGATTATTCGGCTCCATTCGTTTCTTTCTTCCTATTTTTTTTTCCCTATGGAATTCTATAGCCTTTTATTGAATAATGTTGAGAATATTTACTAACAAATTTACTCTTTCTTCAAATAATAGAATTTTAATTCCTTGCCACATTCAGATGAATCGATAATTAATTTATAGAACGATTTTCACGTGTTTCTTCAATTTGATGACATGCGTAAAAAATAATAAATGAAATATCACCGTACGCTAATTAGACTTTAAACTAATTAGTTGTTTCTATATACTTTTTGAGACCTTACACCTGGTGAATTTTACAAAGAAATCTATTAAGGTATATATATACACACATTTACACTCACATATACATATGGACGTGCGCAAATAATGTGTAGTTAACACTATATATCAATGGAGTATACACTTAGTGAGTCAACTAAGTGTAGGATAGAGTAAACCTGTCTCGATAGTACTAAAAACACCATGCATTATATTGTCAACTTGTCCACCTTCCTAATAATTAGAGGTTAGTTTATATTTGGGTAAATTGCATTTAACCCCGTGGTTATAAGCATTTGCAGATGATCCCTTGTGATCGTAATATTAGCACATAACAAACTCGTTTGTGGTTGATAGATGTAACATCCGTTAGTTTTTCCGTCAAGTTTAACTGTGCGTCAAACTTCAAGGGAATCATCTGCAAAGATTGAAGGGAATCTAACTACAAGGGGGCTATCTGCAAAATATAGTATTTTAACATGTGACATGTGCAGTTAATTTTGACGAAAAAACTAACAGTAGATATCCCTATCAACTACAAGGGGGTTATGTGATGATATTACGAGCACAAATTGGTCATCTGCAAAAGCTTATAACAACAGGGAGGTCAAATGATATTTACCCTTTATATTTTTCTACATTATAAAATAAAAGTCGCCTCTGTGAGGTAATGTCAAATTACAAAAAATCCCCCATATTTGCATATTTAGCGCAAAAACCCCCTTCGAATATAGTTTGACCTTGTAACCTAACATAAATTGTGTCCATTCCACTACAAGAAAAAGTTGGATTAGCGACACCCTAATTGTGACAAATACAAAAGTTGTCACTTAATGAACACATTAAGTGACAATATCTGTTTTATTGTCACTAATAGCTCTTTTTGTTGTCACTTAATCCTCCCCGTTAGTGACAAGCATAGTGACAACACTTTTTGCATAACTATGTGAAAAATAGATGTTGTCACTAAAAATATATTTTTTTGGTAGTGTTCTGATATTACCTTAAGTTATCTGCACCAAAAGCAAAAGAAACAATTTATATAGTCAATGACCATAATAAACCATGGACGTGGTTACCACAGATTACAATTAGTAATTAATTATAATTAAGCCCCTAATCATGTTCTCCTTTTCGTAGTTGACTTGTCTAACAAACATAATTAATATTGATTAGTTTTCTTGTAAGTAAATTAACAACTAAATAGTAAAGTTTTGAAAGAGATATATACTGTTAGGCTGTCCATTATCACTTGATTAAAAAAATTATGCAATCGTAAATAAAATTAAGTAAGTAGTTGTTCTATCAACTATCAAGATATTATTGTAGACAAAAAAATAAGTAGTCGTTCTAGCAACTATCATCTCCGTTTACATTGCTGTTTAATATATCAAATTTGAAAAATAAATCTAATAAATTAGAATTTTTAATTATTTTTCAAAAATTATAAATATTAATAAATGTGAGTCGGAGTTCAAAATGCTATTATTCGATTTTCTGTTGAATTACAAAAAATGCATGTCAATGCCATTGCCATTACGGGTGAAATATGACTGATTGGATCGGGGTTAGCATTTTCAGAACAGTTTTAATTTTCTCCGAAGTGAAAATTTAACTATAATTTTAATTTGTTCCACAAAATAAGAAAAATCGGAAAATCATGATTCAAAAAATCATATGAATTTTTCTTTCATAAACTAAAATTTTCTAGTTGAATCGGCAGAATCTAAAACTTTTATTGTTATGTCTACCTATCGTTTTAAATATGTATTAATATGAATTAGGCCTAATAAATTTTTGAATATCTCCTAGAAAAAACTTTTAAAAACATCTTATTATTGTAAAATAAAAAAAAATAAAAATTAATTAGATGACAGACAATACCAACAACCGGTCCATTTTTTATTCGACAAAGTCAATTGCTTCCGCCCCGTGATGGTTGGGTCTGTAATTAATTTTCAATATTCACCAAAATCAATTGATCAGGTAGAATAGGTAATTGGCCGATAATTACCGGATCCGATCTTACACAACCCTAGTGTAAGTGACTTGTACATTTCCATGTATGCAGTGGCGTATCTAGTGTGGTCCAAGGGTGTGCTACTGCACACCCTTGATTTTAAAAAAAAAATTATTTCCTATATATTTATCATTATATAACTGCAAATGTAAAACTTTGTCAATGCATGCTGTAGCTTAACTGGTTAAGTGCTCTATAGAATTCGTCCGAGGTACAGGGTTCGAAACCTGAGAGTCTCAACCTCTCATATTATTGTTTCTTTTTTATTCCTAATTTTCCATTACATACAATATTTCAATTGTTTTAAAAAATGTTGAATATGTGAGTATTTTTTAATATTAAAAAAAAAATCTCCTAATATAACATATATTTTGCTATTTGTAACTTTAACTTATTTACCATTTCTTTAATATTAAATATAATATAAATTATTCCAAAATTCAATATTTCAATTGTTTTAAAAAATGTTGAATATGTAGGTATTTTTTAATATTTAAAAAAAATCTCCTAATATAACATATATTTTGCTACTTGTAACTTTAATTTATTTACCATTTCTTTAATATTAAATATAATATAAATTATTCCAAAATTCTAAATATTGAATATATATATATATATATATATATATATATATATATATATATATATATATATATATATATATATATATGTGTGTGTATTATTTCAATTTTTTTCTATATTTACAACTATGTGGGTTTTTTTTTTCTTTTTGAAAATTCAAAATCTGCTAATGAAACGTACATTTTGTCACTTGCAACTATAATATGTTTACCACTCGTTTAATATTTTCACCAATTTTATGTCTAAATATTTCCTAAATTTGCCCAAAAATGGTAAAATAATCCCTTTAAATTTAAAAATTTTAAAGATTTTTTATTATTTAATGTGTATAGTATTCAAAAAAAAAAAATTTCGGGGGCGCAGCCCCCGAACCCCCGTAAACTATTAGCCAATCATTATATTTTTTACTATATTTAATTTCGAACACCCTTGACAAAAATCCTGGATTCGCCACTGCATGTATGTATACTTCATTAAATAGAATATATTTTGACTATACATAGTTGGCCAATAGTGGCTTGTGCTAGCCAGATCTTAATTGTTAATCAAATTGGTCGTGAAATGTAATGTTAGATTTAACGGTGTAATGTAATGCCTCAGAACATGGGATGATAGAGTTGAGTATAATTCAAAATTATTATGTAAATATAATTACTTTTTATTTTTATATTTCGTCTTGGTCAATATTATCCAATTTTCATTTTATTAAATAAATATATTTATATATATGTTTGAATTGTATGAATAAGAACATGTTTTATGACAAGTAGGGATGTCTGTGAGTACTGTTGACAATACTAGCATTATTGTACTATATATTTTATACTGTTGATATGATTGACCCAAATTAAATTAAATTAAAGATTCCATTGAGTCATATGATCATGATAGTACATGATTAATTTTATTATTATTATTTGGTAACACGTAACCAACTATATAGGTGTACTGGATAAATCTACATTTTCGTGTAATAGTTTTCAAATTATACGAGAAACGTAAACTATACTAGGTTAATTATGTGTGATAAGGTCGACCTATGTAGCAATTGTTGACAATGAGGTTCGTATCTGACTCAATTAACTATGCTCACTTGCTCAAACCGCTAGGTCATCCCTTACAGGAACTGTGAATGCACTAATTATTCAAGGGTGACATGCATGCATGAAGGTCAAGTTTTTATCATTTATTAATTAGGCCGTTGATAAGAAATTATTTATTTAGAAATTATACTCTTAATAGATCTACCTCCTCTTCCATAAAATTTACCTTAGTTGAAATTCATTCAAACAAGTTTGAATTTTAAATTCATTATATAGGAATATACCATTCTATTCCAAATGACAAACTTAGATCATTGGGATGCAATATATATTTTGGTTACTATAAAAACTAGAATTTGAAGTTTACGGCAAACCGAATTTTCGTAAAACTCAGAACTCATTTTTGCAGAACCTACGATAATTTACTTTGATTGTTAAAAAAAAATTCATGTTATAGAAAATTTCATATGCACTAATTAATATAAGGTTATCGAATATAATAATTAATTAACCTCATCAATTAACACAAAATTCATTTTTTTACATAATAAAATATATAAAATATGGCCATCATTCGATGAGTATTTTAGGTGAGAAATGACAAACTACAGCACATTTGCAGATATTTAAATACATTATACTCTCTATGTCAACCCTCACTTAATTTTTAATTAAACTGACAACTATGATTGGTCACTTGATCATGTAACTGACAACTATTAACGCAACTAATTATGTTTGAAGCCTAGATTGATTTAGTATATATATACATGCATGATCCTCATTACACACACCAAACATACAAGAACACAACAAACACTTAGTTTGAGATATTCCAATGGCTTTCAGTAAGCAAATTCTTGTGTTTCTTGTTTTGGTTGGCATATTCAACTTATGCAATGCTCAAGGGTTGAAGCTTGGCTTCTACAAGAAGACTTGTCCAACTGCTGAGGCGATCGTGAAAAAGGAGACTGCTAGTATTATGGCTGTTGCTCCAACTCTTGCTGCTCCTATTCTCAGAATGCATTTCCACGATTGTTTTGTTAGGGTATATACTCTCTCTCTATCTCTCTCTCTCTCTCTCTCTCAATATATGTTTCTTTAGGTATTTTTATGTAGATGTACTAATTAGTTACTTTTGATAGGGTTGTGATGCTTCCATTCTATTGAATTCGACAACAAATAATCAAGCTGAGAAAGATTCATTTCCCAATCTATCCCTTAGAGGATATGGATCCATCGACAGAGTGAAATCCGCAGTTGAGAAGAAGTGCCCCGGTGTTGTTTCTTGTGCTGATATATTAGCTCTTGTTGCACGAGATGCAGTTTCATTTGTAAGTACTGAAGATGATTATATATGTATATATAAAAATAAAATCTTGTTTATTTATAATTATACTTATTTATTTGTATGCATATATTGTAAATTAGTTGAATGGAGCATCGTGGCCAGTACCATTGGGAAGAAGAGATGGAAATGTATCAAACAGCACAGAAGCTTTGTTCAATCTTCCCCCTCCTTTCTTCAACATCACTCAATTGAAAGCTAGCTTTGCCTCAAAGGGTTTGAATGCAAAGGACCTTGTTGTTCTCTCCGGTAATAATTATATATTCCCTTCGTTCCAAAATATTTGACTCTTTAGAGTTAATTTTTTTTGGTACTAAATTATTTGATGTGCCACTTTTAAAATTCATTAATTACAATTTCTTTTATTTTTATTTTTATTTTGTCATTTATCACTCTTAATCAGTTGAAAGACAAGGGTATTTTCGTCATTTTTTATATTTTTTTGTAACTAACAAAAACCCTAAATATGCAGGAGGACACACCATAGGAACATCGCACTGCTCGAGTTTCACTAACCGCCTGTACAACTTCACCGGTGTTGGAGACAGTGACCCTTCATTGGACTCAAACTATGTTGCTCGTTTGAAGACAAGATGCAGTGCGACCGATACCACTACACTTGTCGAAATGGATCCTGGGAGTTTTAAAACATTCGACACCGAGTATTACACTCTTGTTGCTAAAAGAAGAGGACTTTTCACATCTGACGCGGCTCTTCTTGCCGACAGTGAAACTAGGGCTTACGTCACCAGCCATGCTACTCCTCAGGGTTCAAAGGATTTCTTGAAGGACTTTGCAAAGTCAATGGTCAAAATGGGCAAGATTGGTGTTTTGACAGGGAGCCAAGGTGAAATCAGGAAAACTTGTGGTTTTATTAATTAATTAATTAATTAAATTGATTAATTAATGAGTGGTGTTATTTGTGATTTTTGGTAACCAGCTAGTTGTTTTAATATGTTGGTTGACAGGTGATTTTTGTACTTGTATTTTTTTCTGTTGGTATTTGGTTTCTTTGTAATGGTTCAGACAATAAAATAAGAAATATAATGAAAGTTTTATTTTTAATTTGTACTTGTACGGCTGTTGAAACTTCTCAATCTGGATCGTGTGTTCCAAATATTATGGAAAATATCTAAATTAAAATTTGTATTCTATTAGTCATTATAACGAAACCATATGGAAAAGAAGAACAAGTCTATATTAGGAGCGAGACAAATTATTATTTTGAAAAACACTTAAACGTCTTATTTTATCGTATGCAAAATTGATCAGGTTTTGTCTTATTTGTACGATATTTAAGGGTCTTTTCGTTAATGGATATGTTGTTTTTGAAAGAGTCACTTTATGAATAGATGTGTTGTTTAGAAAGAAATCAATTCATATATTCCAAATTAATACCTATTCATAATTACCTAACAATTTTTATTCACTTGAAAAAACCCAACATAATATACTCTAACTTAACAATTACTCGGTGATGAGTACTTCAAGTAACGACCTTGGTGTCCACAGATGACCGGAACGACGTCATTTTAGGTTCTCGATTTGTTTCGGCAATTTGTTTGGAGAATAAGTGATATTGTATACCTGTCTGTAGCGAGTCCACCCTATGGCGATTAGTAACATTATATTATACATATATGTCTATGGGTAAATTGCACCTGCACCCGTAAGATATGTTGAAATAACCTTAAGATCAATGTTGTATTGGTAATTACAGCCACACTTCTGAAACAATTAATAGAGCAAAAATTTCATGTCATGTGAACCGATATGCACTATATCAGTTTCCTGCGTGGCCGTTAATGCACCACAGACGGAGATTTATAAATCTTGTGTAATATAATAATGATTTATATATATATATATATATATATATATATATATATATATATATATATATATATATATATATATATATATATATATATATTATTATTAACAACAAAATAGTAAATAGTCAATAATAATAAATATTTATAGTATTTAAATAGAAACAAATCTATATTACTTAGATAATTAATAATAATATAAAATATTAAAATAATAATAATAAAAAATATATAATTAGAGTTCATTATTTATTTTATAATTTTTTTTTTATTTTCCTATAAATAATGTTTAATAAAAAATTAAATGATTTTAATAAGAAAATTAAATAATAATTAAAAAAAAAACTAAAATAGCCCGAGCTCGAGCTTGAGCCAACAAAAATTGACTCGATGAGCTCGAGCTCGTCAATATGGACTCGAGCTCAAGCTCGAGCTGGCCAAAACAGCCGAGCTCGAGCCGAGCTCGGCTCGTTCACACTCCTACCTGTGATGACGATGAATAAACTAATGAAATTTTCGAAATCCCACCGATTCCGAGACGAGGCGGCCCAATGGTCATGATTCTTGGCCGTGAAGTCTCGGGCGGGGATGGAGCTTCGGTCTCGCCAGGGCGGCATAATTCGCATAAAGGGAAGTCCAGGTACCGACAGTTTCGGCGTCGATGCTTGTGGGTTGTATGTCTCCGGCGGAAATCAGGGTGGTGGAGGCAGATTGGGGGATGAAATGGTGGTTGCCGCGGCCAGCGGGTGTCTAGTTGGGGCAATTTAATTAAGTTTTTGAAATTGCTATCCAGTCCCCTAAATTGAATTTATTCCTGATTTTGGTTCGGAGTCAATTTGAAATAATGAAAAACCTCTTTTACAACCCTCAATGCTTTCTAAAATTGCATTTAAATCACCAGTTTTTTATTTGTTTATCAAAACTGTGATATAGTTTTAGAAAATACATTTTCACCATATATTTTTACGACCATTAATAGGTGGTCGCAATATAGACCGTTTTTCTAATATAATCTAACCCAACAACTCAGTGCCGAGTACTTTTAGTAACGACCTTGGTGTTCATAGATGACCAGAACGACGTCTTTTTAGGTTCTCGATGTGTTTCAACAATTTGTTTGGAGAGTGACCTTGTGTGCCAGCCAGTGGCGATTCCACCCTATGGCGATTAGTAAATTATATTATACATATATTTTTATTTGATCCACCTATTTTTTTTTATTATTATTTAGTCCACCAAATTTCAATCTAATGCAAAAAATCCTAAATATTTTTTTTTCTTTCCAATTTTCAGATTATGTCCTAATTTATGCACATAAAAAAACAGACATCATAACTTTTTTATTTTCAGCAGCGATGCCCCCCGAAAATTTTTAAGTCCACCATCTAACAAAATCCTGGAATCGCCATTGGCGCCAGCCATCAACTAAAAGTTACGTGTTTCATAAATGATAGGTAGATTTACTTGAGATTGAAGCGATCGTGAAATCTTCAAATCATCTTACGGTTTTTTATTCTCGAGCTTCTTCTCATTAGAATTAAGCCTCCCGATCATGAAGAATATTGGTTCTAAGATCGACTCGACGAATTAACTACTAGGATTGGATCAAGGTCAAGAGTTCAAATCATGTCTATACTCTATACCATACTTAATCATTTACAACAAGATTTGAATTTAATTTTAATAAGAAGAATATATATTGATAAAATTATGGTTTGTGCTAACCACATCTCAATGATTAATCAAATGGAATATGAAAATCAATGGTAACTTAATATGACTTTTTCGTGCCTCAGAACATGGGGTTTTAGAGAGGTGCCCTACAATGACGATGAATAACAACTCTTACCAAAAACGTAGCGTGTGTTATGTAGCGTTAGTACGTTTGAACGAATTAATTATAAATTTTTTTTTTTAATTTTTTTCTCATCGCCTCTCACACAATATCAACCATTTTTAATATTATATATTGACAAAAGAAAAAAATAATAATAAAAATTAAAGATTCCATTGCATCATATGCTGATAGTGCACACACCAACTCAAGGGTAACATGGTCGTCAATTTATATTAAGGTCAAGTTTTATTATTAATTAATAATATATAGTTAGTAGTTATTTATTCATAAATAAACTTAACAGATCTACCTGTTCTTGGATTATTTTGAGCTTTAAAGGCCTTGTTTGGTTGTCATGATAAAACTAACCAAAATATAAAGATTATGCAATTTTATTAGAACTTATCAGCACAATTAGATTAGATAATGGATTTATCCAAACAAGTTTAATTGATTATTAAGATATAACCTTCCTTCCAAATTCAACCGTAGATCATATGAATACAATGTATATTTAGGTTTCCGTAAACTCTATAAAATCTGAAGTTTTTTTTTTTTGGCAAAAACCCAATTTCCGTGAAACTCAAAACTCATTTTTGTAGAACAATTACTGCCAAAAATAAATATAATCCTATCGAAAAGGTGGCCAGCCGTCATTCCATCACATTATTAGGTGAGAAATGATTAAATACAGAACATTTGCATATATTAAATATGTTATACTACGTACTATATATGTCAACACTTATTATCATCAACTTGACAATTATAATAATTGATCACTTGTTCAAATTAACAACTATTAACATACAACTAATTATGTTCAAGCCGCCCTCATCCCAGCTCGATAGTTTTCGTGTGTGTATATATATATACACATGCATGATCCTCATTACACACCAACAAAACAAGAACACAACAAACATTTAGTTTGAGTTATCCATTAGTTCCAATGGCTTTCAGTAAGCAAATTCTTGTATTTCTTGTACTAGTTGGCATATTCAACATATCATGTAATGCTCAAGGATTGAAGCTTGGCTTCTACAAGAAGACTTGTCCATCTGCTGAGGCGATCGTGAAAAAGGAAACTGCTAGTATTATGGCCGTTGCTCCAACTCTTGCCGCTCCTATTCTCAGAATGCATTTCCACGATTGTTTTGTTAGGGTATGTTTACTTCAAATCAAATATCTCATATTGCATTTCCATTAACATATATGTGTGTGTATATATGTATATATATATTAAGTAATAACTTTTGTTTTGCAGGGTTGTGATGCTTCTATTCTATTGAATTCGACAACAAATAATCAAGCTGAGAAAGATTCATTTCCCAATCTATCCCTTAGAGGATATGGATCCATCGACAGAGTGAAATCCGCAGTGGAGAAGAAGTGCCCCGGTGTTGTTTCTTGTGCTGATATATTAGCTCTTGTTGCACGAGATGCAGTTTCACTTGTAAGTACTGCAGATCATTATATATCTATATATAAAAATAAAATCTCGTTTATTTATAATTATACTTATATTTATTTATTGTAAATTTTTATTAGTTGAATGGAGCATCGTGGCCAGTGCCATTGGGAAGAAGAGATGGAAATGTATCAAACAGCACAGAGGTTTTGTTCAATCTTCCACCTCCCTTTTTCAACATCACTCAATTGAAAGCTAACTTTGCCTCAAAGGGTTTGAATGCAAAGGACCTTGTTGTTCTCTCGGGTAATAATTATATACTCGTTTGTTTTACAATATTTGTCTCTTTGCAGTAAATGTTTTCTTGTTCCTAAATTATATAATTTGACACTTTTGATTTTGAAATTCATTAATGCATTAGGCATTACTTAAATTTTTGTTTTTGTCATATATCACTCTTAATTAATTGAAACACAATCAATTGAAAGACAAGGGTATTTTTGTCGTATTCTATATTTTCTTGTAACTAGCAAAAACCGTAAATATGCAGGAGGACACACAATAGGAACATCGCATTGCTCGAGTTTCACTAACCGCCTGTACAACTTCACCGGTGTTGGAGACAGTGACCCTTCATTGGACTCTAACTACGTTGCTCGTTTGAAGACAAGATGCAGTGCGACCGATACCACTACACTTGTTGAAATGGACCCCGGAAGCTTTAAAACATTCGATACCGAGTATTACACTCTTGTTGCTAAAAGAAGAGGACTTTTCACATCTGACGCAGCTCTTCTTGCCGACAGTGAAACTAGGGCTTACGTCACCAGCCATGCTACTCCTCAAGGGTCAAAGGATTTCTTGAAGGACTTTGCAAAGTCAATGGTCAAAATGGGCAAAATTGGTGTGTTGACCGGGAGCCAAGGTGAAATCAGGAAAACATGTGGTTTTATTAATTAATTAATTAATTAAGTTAATTAATTAATGAGTGGTGTTATCTTTGTCTTTTGGTAACTAGCTAGTTGTTTTAATATGTTGGTTGACTGGTGATTTTTGTACTTGTATTTTTTTCTGTTGGTATTTGGTTTCAGACAATAAAAATTGTTCCTCCGATACTGTTTGAATAATATAAAATAAGTCATATGGAAAATATTATTAACAATATCTAAATTGAATTATGTGTTCGATTAGTTATTATAACAAAATCAAAAGGTGAATGGTCTGCGGTCATAGACTTATAAAATTAAGCATGATAAAACAATAAACAAGTATATATTATGAAAAACTTATAGAAATAGTTAAATTACGAAAAAAAATCTTCATGTTTGGATTATTACAAGTATCCACCTCAACTATGAATTATCTTTCACGTCCACCCTTATAGTGTTGTACATTCTGTAGAATATTATCTAGTTTGTACTCGTTTTCTGCAAAAAATGCAGTTTGTGATGCACCACAATTTGATATTTACATGCCAATAAACAAATCTTATGATTAACTTATTTCAAAATGTGGAGATTGCATGTGGTAAAACGGGTACAAGTTAGAGAATATTGCACATAATCTATAAAGTTTCACTAAATTTGACCACCACAAAAATGAGCATATAAGAAGAGTTAATTAATGAGGATGATTGTAATTATCTAAACATAAATGATTTTTTCGTGACTTTACTGCAAAAATGACCATAATTTACCCTATAAAAATACTCTCGCAGAGATTTTCAGCCATCATGAAAATTCAAAAATCACTGCATTTTCTTAGCAATATATAATCAAAATTCTTTAGTTTAAATTTTATTTGTGTCCTAAAGTCCATTGACTAATCTCAGTCTTTAAGAATTAGGAATGTTGTGACTATTCTTCGATTCCATCCTTATTACATAATTTAACTTATACATAGAATAAAATATTGACACGTAAATACGGGGCTTTGAACAATCTACGTCTGATGAAATACACTATGTGCTTATAAATTAAATGTCTACACATAATAATACACACTCATGTGTATGTTTACTTAGTGAATAATTATTTATATTGATCTACGGTTTTAAAACCACATAGTATATTTCACGAGTGTACAATCTCAAAAGCCCAAATACAGCATTTACATATTGCGCGCGCACAGATCTACACCTACTGCACGAGCACAGACATCTACACTACACCCATTGCTTAAAAAAACAATTATAGTGAGAGATAAATCTAGAGTAAATTACACTTACATTTCTGAGGTATGTGAAAATAATTTTAAGATCTTTGTGGTATTTGTAATTACAGCCACACCCCTGAAATAATTGCTGGAGCCAAGATTCATGTCAGGAGGACCGATATACACTATATTTGTTTCTCGCATGGCCGTTAATGCCACCATAGACGAAAATTTATAAATTTTATATGAAATAATAAGGATTTAAGAAATAGTAGGAGAGTCATGCCACCCCCTAGCTCTATATCGTCTCCACCACGGCCTGAAAACAAATAGTCTATTAGAACACTAGCATAATAACTTATCCAAAGTATTATTCTCTTAGGGTTTCTAATAATGTTTCAGGGGTGATTGTAATTACCGATACTACCAGGACTCTAAAGTTATTTTAACATACCCATGATTTAAGTGTAATTTACCTTAACTATTGCATCTATTTACTAACCCCCGAGAGTTATCAAGCATGTTTATTATTTTATTTTATGTTTTTGACCTGAGCATGCTTCGAGACACACATACGTATAAAAGGACTGAATTTTATTTACCTCAAATCGGATCACTGGTCTTCAAAATTCGGACAGATCAGATCACACAAATTGCATAACATTTCCTCGTACCACTGGTCCTATTACTCCGACGATCTTCGTGTTACTCCGTTAAACGTACAGGTCCAATGCCGAATTCCCTCTTTGAGTTAAGCACTTATACATTAACTCAAAGCTATATTTTTATAAATTTGTGATGATGCTAAAAATAGATCACCTTATATAGTTGAGATTGAAGGAGCTGGGAAAGCAAAGTGGGTCACTGCTCACGTGCTAGATAGCCCTGAGACACCTGCGAACAAAGAACACGTGAACTAGGCCGGGGGTTGATCCGGCGGAAACCCCTCCGACGCTCAAGTCAGACGTGCGGATAATGGAAATAGTTCGGGAGAATATGACCCCTAGTATTATTTGGATAATAGGGCGTACCTTTAGCAAATGAATTATATCGTTATTTATACCATAGATGAGATCGTTGAGCTCAAACCTTATTTGAAGGTGATTGGGCCTCGATGATATTAGTCTTCAATATTGGGCTCGTGGCCCAGTAGGTAAATAAATTGTAAGTCCATTGGGTTGGCCCAATTAGGCATATCAATTTGGTAGATAAAGGACACATGAAAACGTTGAGCTAATTCACTATAAATGTAGATATTCAGATCGTACAAATATTTCCTCTTCCTCGCCTATAAAATTTTACACTTATATTTTTATGACCATTAAGGGATGGTCGCCATATGAGTTTATGAGCTAATTCATTTTTTTTTATAATTCAAAATAAAAGTTGAGATTTTAATAAAAAAATATGAGTTTATGCTTTATTTTGTTTTTCTTAACTGTTATTGTTAAAGATCTAATGATGTATGATAGGAATGTTCAAGAATAAATATAAATTCAAAAAAATTGCCTTTTTATTTATATTTTATAAGGATATTTATGTATTATGATCTTATTATTATTAAACTTTTATTATGTTATTAGGATGTATATACATGATAGAGATGCATGCAACTATATTTAAACATCTTTTTATATATGTTTCGAGTATTTATAAATAATATCTAGAAATATATTATATTAAATTTTACCGTCGCACCAATTAATCGTGAGTCGGTGCCTGACTGCCTCCGACCCGATTATCGATTTTTACAACCTTGATTCTAACTGAATAGTTCGTCGCCAAGTAATTTTGAGCTTTTAGCACTGACCATCCATGTGATATCTCTAATTGCTACAAAAGTTCATATGTTAAAATAATTAGCAAGAACCCCCAATTAAAGTTAGTCAAAGGCAATAAGGCCCTTTCGAGTTGATGGTGTCATACACTCGCGAAATATGCGATTGGGGGTTGATTTTTTGATGTGAAAAGATTCAAATACCTTTAATTTAAAATTCTGGAAAACATTCCCCAAAATGAAGTTTTCAACATTTTCAATTAAGTCTCCTTCAATTTCAAAAAAGCCCTCTTCTTGCTTGAGTCAGGGACTGTTTTTTTCATTCTGGCAACGGGTCATCAGCCCTTTAGTAACGGTCGCGGCTCCTCCATGACGAAAGACACAACTCCAGCGACTCTTCGGCGGCGGAGAAAGAGGATTCAGATGATTGGTTTGTAAAGCACATTTCAATTTATTCTTCTCTCTAAATTTCGAGGGCTCAAGCTCTGTTCTGATCAAGATCCAAAACAAAAAATCTATCAGGGGAAAATAAATAAGCTTCAAGCTCGTTTTTTTACTGCAAAAAACCCAGCAACAACCCGTGCAAATTTGCCACAAGAAAACAGATCTCAAACCCCTTTAAAATCCCTGGAAACATCAGCCCATATCAATATTTTCAGAAAAAAACAGAAATAATTCAAGATTTTCACAAAAAAAAAAGCCACGAACAAATATTATTTTTAATATTTTTCCGTTGTCTTCCCCGACACCCCTCCACTTTTTCCCTTTTATTATTTAAAATTGAATTGTTTAAAATTTATTGGGCTAGTTCCGTCTTTTCATGAAAGTCAACAGAATAATTTTGATGCAAGGACCAGTGTGGGTCCACTACAAGAAAAGACACTTTTAGCAAGGAAAAAAATTGTCGCAATAAGTGCTAAATTTGTCGCTAAAACTTATTGTAACGACATATTTGTTACCTTTTGTTTGTCCTTTAAAGCTCGACGCTAGAAGTTTAGGTGACAAGTTTTCTATATTCGTTACAAATGTATTGGTAACGACCTAAGTTTTGTTACAATATCTCTATTTATGGTAACAACATGATCCTCACTAAAACTATTTAGTGTCGTTACAAGAAATAAATTCGTCACCAATAGTCAAATTTGGAGTAATATTTTATATATATTTGTAATGACAATATAAAGGGGTTTTCGTTAATTTTTTAATACCTCAAGTAATTTTAGTAATGACCTTGTTGTCCACTATAGGAGAAATAGATTTGGAAAAAAGAGAAAATAGTGTCTCTCACGTATATTAATTATATATATAGGTACATGTAGGAAATCATAACCTATTACACAAGGTAACTAGAATAAATAATAATAATAATAGATACGTATAATATATATATATATATATATATATATATATATATATATATATATATATATATAATACACCCCCGCAGTCGAGACGGGAAAGGAGAGGACGTGGAGACTGGAGACAAACTGTTGGAACAGTTGAGTAGGAAGTCCTTTCGTGAAGATATCGGCAAACTGGTAGGCAGATGGGACGTGAAGAACTCGAACGTGTCCCACAGCAACTTTGTCTCGGACAAAGTGAATATCGATCTCCACATGTTTCGTACGAGAGTGTTGAATAGCATTGCTGGATAGGTAGACGGCACTGACGTTGTCACAGTAGACAATAGTGGCTTTCGAAAGTGGGCAGAGCAACTCAGAGAGTAGGTTGCGTAACCAAGTCGTTTCGGCGACGGCATTTGCGACAACTCGATATTCGGCCTTCGCACTCGATCGAGAAGTAGTGACCTGTCGTTTGGAGGACCAAGAGATGAGATTGTTGCCGAGGAAAACACAATAGCCTGATGTCGAACGACGAGTGTCAGGGCAGCCACCCCAATCGGCGTCGGAGTAAGCGATAAAGGGAGAGGTCCGGATTGGGGGAGAGATGAAGGCCGTGATCGAGAGTGCCACGAATGTAGCGAAGTATACGCTTGAGAGCAGCCATATGAGGTTCCCTCGGATCATGCATGAATAGACATATTTGTTGCACAGCATAGCAGATGTCGGGACGAGTAAACGTGAGGTATTGCAGTGCACCGGCAAGGCTGCGATAAAGAGTAGGGTCTGCAACGGGGGGTCCAGTGGTCGAAGACAACTTGCTCTTTGTGTCAGCCGGCGTAAGACAAGGGTTGCAGGAAGCCATGTGTGCACGCTCTAGTATCTCGTCGGCGTACTTGCGTTGAGAAAGAAATAGCCCATTCGACGAGCGAGTAATTAAGATGCCGAGAAAGTAGTGAAGATCGCCAAGGTCCTTCATTGCGAACTCTTGATTGAGGGCAACGATGATAGAACAAAGCAATTCAGGTGTAGAGGCCGTAAGTACAATGTCATCAACATAAAGCAGAAGGTAGGCGCCTGAACTGTTGCGACAGTCACGTGAACTGTTGCGACAGTCGCGTGAATTGTTGCGACAGTACACAGAGAGTGAAGTGTCGGACTTGCATTCTCTGAACCCCATGGTAGTAATTTGAGATGTAAAACGCTTGTACAAAGCACGTGGTGCCTGCTTGAGACCGTAGAGTGCTTTGTTGAGACGACACACGTTAGTGGGGCGAGATGGATCGACCAATCCGGGAGGTTGCTCGCAGTAGACAGTTTCAGAGAGATTGCCATGTAAGAAGGCATTTTTCACATCAAGCTGGTGGATTGGCCATGATCGCGAGAGAGCAATACTGAGAACTGTTCGAACAGTGTCTGGTTTGACAACTGGGCTAAAAGTCTCGTCCAAATCGATGCCAGCCTGCTAGTGAAACCCACGAACAACCCACCGAGCTTTGTATCGCTCAAGGGAGCCATCAGACTTGAGTTTCTGTTTGTATATCCACTTACCAGAAATAACATTAGTGAACGGGGGGCGGGGCACAACATTCCAAGTATTGTTTTTAATTAAAGCAGTATATTCCTCAATCATGGCGTTTCGCCAATTTTGGTCAAGAAGAGCTTGGCGATAGTTGGTGGGAATGGAAGAGGTAGAGGACGCAACGAGAGAGAAATGGACTTTGGGTTTGTGGATGCCCACTTTACTGCGAGTCACCATAGGGTGAGCAGGGGGAGGTTGGGAAGGTGTGGGGGTAGGAGAAGGAGAAGTGGAAGTAGGAGAAGGGGTTGTGAGCTGGTCGTGGTCGAGAGGTGGTGCTGCAGGTGAAACAGGTGTTGGCTGTGTTATAGGACTGTTGGACGAACTGTTGGAACATGGTGGTTCACTGTTGGAACAGTTGGAGGAACTGTTGCAACAGTTAGACGAAGTCTGAGGGAGGAGGAACATGGAGGGTGTGTTTTCGTCCAAGGCAGAGGTAGAAAGTGTGTTTTTGGGGGGAGGTTACTCAGCAAAAGGAAAGTGAGTTTCGTCGAAGGTAACATGACGAGAAATTATGATTCGACCAGTGGATCTATCAAGGCAACGATAGCCTTTGTGAGAGGAATGGTGGTCGAGATAGACACAATGAGTAGAACGGGGGGAAAGTTTATGTGGTGTGGTGGCGGTGAGGTTGGGATAACAGAGACAGCCGAATACTCGAAGATGAGAGTATGTAGGTTTGATGAGGTAAAGAGCTTCGTGAGGAGTCCGGTTTTGGGTGGTTTTGGTAGGTAAGATATTGAGTAGGTGTGTGGCCATATGAAGGGCTTCGACCCTATAAGTAGGAGGAAGATGGGCTTGAAAGATGAGGGATCGAATCATGTTAGTTATAGTGCGGATCATTCGTTCTGCGTGTCCGTTTTGAGGGGAGGTGCGGGGACACGAAAAACGATTTAGGATGCCGTGTTTAATGAAGTAGTTTTGAAAATCCGCATTTTTTAATTCACGACCATTATCACTTTGTAAGGCTTTCAGGGGATGTTGGAATTGAGTTTTGAGAAGTGTATGAAAATTGACAAAGGTGGTAAAAACGTCAAATTTATTTCGAAGAGGAAAAGTCCATAAATAATGGGTAAAATCATCAACTAACACAAGATAATATTTGAAACCCGTAAGACTAGAAACATGAGAAGTCCATAAATTAGCATGAATAATTTGAAATGGAGCAACAGTAGTAGATTTGTGAGAGAAAAATGGTAGACGAAAATGTTTGCCTAGTTGACAGGCATTACAAAGAGACTCCCTAGGGTCTTTATTATGCGAAAGAAAAGTGTTAGAAAATAAACAAGACATGACGTGTTTGCCGGGATGGCCTAGACGTCGATGCCAAAGAGTGCGAGACGAAGGTGTTGCGACAGTGAGGAAAGCAGCGGGAGGTGAGGTGGGGGGAGGGACACGAAATGGATATAGGTCACCGGAGCTATTGCACCTGAAAATCTCTACTCGACTCCGAAGATCCTTCTCAAAAAAACCAAACGGGTCAAATTCAACCGAACATGAGTTATCGCGGGTGAACTTTCGAACAGAGATAAGGTGTTTGACGATATTGGGTGTGACATAGACATTTGTGAGGCGGAAAGGAGTGGTGGGAAGAATTGTGTGGCCTATGTGGGTTATGGGAAGGGTGGAACCATTACCGACGATGACATGTTTGGGGAAATTACAGCTAGGATTAAAAACAAAATTGAAATTACCTCAGTGTGGTGCCATATGAGAGGTCGCCCCGCTGTCCATGAACCACTATGACTCGGTAGGCTGCTGAAGTGTCACCGTAGTCAAACGGTTTGCGAGATCCACCACGTTGACACTGTTGCAGGAACTGTTGCAACTGTTGATGGCACTGTTAGAGCTGTGGTATAGTTGCTGGTGCGGATGAACCTCAGTAGGAGCCGAGTGGCCGGTGTAGGGTGCAGGTGGTCCAATAAAGTAGGCTTGAGCCGCTGGACTGGATGGGTGGCCCGATGTATTTGGAGTGGATCCCAGAATTGACGGTTGTCGGTAAGGTGCGCGCCAGAGGTGAGATGCGCCGTGAGCACTATGGTAGCCGTAGTGCTGCATGGGGTGACGGTTAGTGTTGCGACCTCCGCGATAGTTGGATCGGCCACCCCCGCGCTGATAGCGCGAAGAACTACCTCCGCAGGAACTGTTGCAGGAACCGTTGCAACTGGTGGATGGATAGTTCACATTGGAGGCGTAGAAAACAGCAGCGGTCTGCTCCGGTTCAGCAATTCTTGTTTCTTCCATCTGAAGAAGCGATCGAGTATGTAGAAAGGTGGGAAGGGGATTCTGAAAGGAGATGAGGTTGGCGACGGTCCCGTAATTTTTCGGAAGACCGTGTAGGGTTTGTAGGACAAGTTGTTTGTCGGAGATTGGGTTTCCGACATCGGCCAAGTTGTCCGCCGTGGTTTTGATTATTTGGCAATAATCGTGAATGGAGAGAGTGCCTTTCTTGAGGGACTTGAATTTTTCTTCAAGTTGGATGGCTCGATAATCTTTGTTATCGGTGAAGAGAGAAGAGATGGCGGTCCATAGATCACTGGCGGTGGAGGTTTTTGAGAGAATCATGCTGGACAGATCGTCGGAGATGGTGCCGTAGATCCAAGATTGGAGGAGATAATCGGCGCGCTGCCATTCATCGGCGGAAATCGAATCCGGTCGGGGTTTTCCATGTAGAAGGTCGGAGAGGCAGAAACGACCGACCGTAATTGTGAAACAATGGCTCCACTTTTGATAATTGAGATTTTTCAGATCTAGAGTAACGGGGATGAGAGATTTGATATTAGAGATGGCATGAGCAAGGTGAAAAGGATTGAGAGGGGCGGTGGATGGAGAAGAAGCGTCGCCGGCCATGGAGAAGAAAGGGGGCGATGGCTATGGAGAAGAAGGGGTGGTAACGGCTAGGTTAACCTAGTGTCTGATACCATATAGGAGAAATATATTTTGAGAAAGGAGAGAATAGTGTCTCTCACGTATATTAATTATATATATAGGTACATGTAGGAAACCCTAACGTATTACACAAGGTAACTAGAAGGGTGAAAAATAATAATGATAGATACGTATAATATATATATATATATATCTCATAAGAGTTAAGCCTTTTTTCTTGTAGTTAAATCACCATGTATACTTAATCATCTATAACAAGATTTGAATAATTTTATGGGTAAATTACAACCATCCCTGAGATATGATCAAATTATGAAAAATCCCTTCTTGTTTGGATAATTATATTTGCCCCCTCAACTATGAATTTTCTTAGACCTCCATCCCCATGGTGTCAAATTCAACATAATCATCTAGATTCCATGGAATGTTCTCTAGTTTGTACTCGTTTTGTGCAAAAATACAGTTTCAGATGCACCACAGTCTGATATATACAAGCCAAAAAACACATCTTGTGATCATCTTGCTTCAAAATGTGGAGTTCGAATGAGATAAAATGGGTACAAAATTGAGAATATTCTAAATAATATAGAAGATTCCTCTAAATTTACCACAATTTAAATAAGAAGAATATTCATTTTTTAATGGTGTACAATTCATTAGTTATAGCATAGTGCCATAGTTTAGACCGCAGCGTGAGTAGTTGACAGGTAATGGTTTGTGTTAATCACATCTCAATTACTAATCAAAATGGAACATGAAAAATAATGGTAGATTAATTAATATTAGTACTGCCTTCGATACATTGCTTGATTACTACTCTTAACAAAAACATGGCGTGTGCTACATGTATGTAACGCTGAACGAATTAAATCGATGCCTTTTTTTTTTTTTTTATTATTATCAACCTGTTTTTATATTATTGACCCAAAAAAAAGAAATTTAAAGATTCCATTGAATCAGATGATGAGATTCCATTGCACACACCAACTTCAAGGGTAACATGAAGGTCAAGTTATATTATGGTCAAGTTTTTGTTATTTATTATTAATCTAGTAGTTGGAAATCATTTATTTATAAATTACTTAATAGACGGTCTATTTGTTCATGGATTATTTTGAACTTAGGTTTTAATTAATCATACCAATTCAAAAATACAAAACGAACCAAAAATTATTGTACTAAAAAAAAGTATCAAATTAAACTAAATTATTTAATTTAACTTCTATAACAAGATTTATCAATTGAATTGGTATCAAGCTATAATATATAAATAACATAAAAACTAGTTCATAATTAAAGCTAAGAGAATTTAGATTTCATTGTAAATAAATGAATTTATCCAAACAAGTTTAATTGATTATTTATAAGACTTAACCTTCCCTCAAAATTCAACCTTAGATCATTCAATATTTCGATTTCCGTAAACTCTAAAATTGAAGTTGTTTAGCACATAATTTTCGTAAAACCTCAAAACTCATTTTTGAAGAACAACTACTATGCAAAAAATCAAACTATACCAAAATCACCATCTATATATTCAATTGTCTAAAAGGTTGTTCTCATTCGATCACATTAAGTGAGAAGAGATAAAATATAGAACGGTTGCAACTATTAAATACATTACACGTACAATGTCAACCAACTAAGAATATCATCAACTTGACAATTATAATTGGTCACTTGCTCAATTTGACAACTATTAACATTACTAATTCTGTTGAAGCCACCCTCGTCCCAGATTATTTTAGTATATATACACATGCAAGATCCTCATTACACACCAACAAAACAAGAACCCAAGAAACATTTATAAGTTTAAGATATCAATTAATTCCAATGGCTTTCAGTAAGCAAATTCTTGTATTTCTTGTTTTGGTTGGAATATTCAACACATGTAATGCTCAAGGATTGAAACTTGGCTTCTACAAGAAAACTTGTCCATCAGCTGAGGCAATCGTGAAAAAAGAAACTGCAAATATTATGTCTATTGCTCCAACTCTTGCTGCTCCTATTCTCAGAATGCATTTCCACGATTGTTTCGTTAGAGTATGTTTTCTTAAGCTCTCTCTTCTCTTATATTTATATTCTCTTCATAACTACTTAATGGATAGATTTTACTATACTCTCAAG
>NW_012194764.1:107103-122440 GCF_000504015.1 Erythranthe guttata
GCTTTCTTTGATCATTTTTTTATGTAATAAAACTGTATGTTTATGTTGATGCATGCAATACATTTTGGTTTTGCAGGGTTGTGACGCTTCTATCTTATTAAATTCAACAACTAATAATCAGGCCGAGAGAGATTCTTTCCCCAATCTATCCCTTAGAGGATATGGATCCATCGATAGAGAGAAATCCGCGGTAGAAAAGAAGTGCCCTGGTGTTGTTTCTTGTGCCGATATATAAGCTCTCGTTGCACGAGATACAGTTTCACTGGTATAGAGTGCACACACACACACACACACGCACGCACACATATATATATATATATATATATATATATATATATATATATATATATATATATATATATATATATATATATATATTTACGATTAAAATAAAATCTCGTTTATATATCTGTGTGTATTTCTAATTAGTTGAATGGAGCATCGTGGCCAGTACCATTGGGAAGAAGAGATGGAAATGTATCAAACAGCACAGAAACTTTGTTCAATCTTCCACCTCCTTTCTTCAACATCACTCAATTGAAAGCTAGCTTTGCCTCAAAGGGTTTGAATGCAAAGGATCTTGTTGTTCTCTCCGGTAATAATCATTTATCACTTATTTTACTAATTAATTACATTATTTTTTTTTTAAATTTTGTTCTAAAAACCCTAAATTTGCAGGAGGGCACACCATAGGAACATCCCACTGCTCGAGTTTCACTAACCGCCTGTACAACTTCACCGGCGTCGGAGACAGTGACCCTTCGTTGGACTCGAACTATGTTGCTCGTTTGAAGACAAGGTGCAGTGCGACCGATACCACTACACTTGTCGAAATGGACCCCGGAAGCTTTAAAACATTCGACACCGAGTATTACACTCTTGTTGCTAAAAGAAGAGGACTTTTCACATCTGACGCGGCTCTTCTTGCTGACAGTGAAACTAGGGCTTACGTCACAAGCCATGCTACTCCTCAGGGTTCAAAGGATTTCTTGAAGGACTTTGCAAAGTCAATGGTCAAAATGGGGAAGATTGGTGTTTTAACAGGGAGCCAAGGTGAAATCAGGAAAACTTGTGGTTTTATTAATTAATTAATTAAATTGATTAATTAATTAATTATTGTGTGTGTGTTTCTTCTTTGTGATTTTTTGTTCTCCTGTTTGTGACAATTATCAATCATTTTCTTGTTGTTTCTTAGTTTCTTTATATTGGTTCATTTAGACAATAAAAAGTTGTTCCTCGATCTCTTGTTTGTACTTAAGATCTATGAATATTGAGATTTTCTTATGTATGGATAGTGATTTCCAAATCATATGATATTGGTAATTTATTATAATGAAATCAAAGGTAAATGAAATCATGATTGGTGTTTTGACAGGGAGCAGGAAAACTTAGGAAAACATGTGGTATTATTAATTAATTAATCAAATTATGTAATTAATGAGTGGTGTTATTTGTGTCTTTTGGTAACTAGCTAGTTCTTTTGGTGATTTTTTACTTGTATTTTTTTCGGGTCTTTACAAATAAGCCCATCAATGTTACTTATTCATAAAGAGATCTACACAAAAAACTCATTTACAAATAACTCTGCACATGGTCCAGATTTTTGTAAAAGACTAAAATAGCCCCTCATACTTTAATATGCTCCAATTTCATCATTAATTTAATTTAACTTCAATTTGACCCCAAATTTCACATATTATTCAATTTTGACCCAAAATTGATTTTTCAAAAAAAAAAAAAAAAATTTACCGCCGGATTCCGGCGTTGACTTTTCGATTTTTTTTTTCTTTTATTCTTCCGGATTTTTTCGCTGGTCTCCGGCGTTGACTTTTCTTTTCCTATTTTTTCCGCCACCGGTTTCCGGCGTTCAACGCCGGTCCAACGTTGACTTTTTCGATTTTTTTTTTCTGTAACATTTTTTTTTTCCGTTTAAACAACAATATTGCTGCGATTGACAGTACTATTAACTATATTACTGTTAAACACAGTAAAATTAACTATACTACAGTTTAACACAATAGTATTGCTATATTAATCTCTAGCACAGTAATATTAACATAACAAAACTCATTATTATTGTGTAATAGAGTAATATTACTATGTCGACTGTTCAACAAATGTAAACGTAATAAAAAAGGAAACCGGCGAAAAAATTAAGAAGAAAAACAATAAAAAATAAATCGAAAAGTCAACGCCGGAGATCGCCGGTCAAAGCCGGAATCCGGCGGCAAAAAAAAATTTTTTGTTAAAAAAAAATCAAAATTGGATTTTTGTGGACAAAATTGATTAAGATGGTGTTTGGCTAAGATTATTTTAAACAGCTGATAAGCTCCTACGTCTGATAAGATGTTTTAAGAGCTGATAAGTTGTTACGTCTTATTTTAGGATTAATTTTTAGAGTGTTTGGATAATCAACTTATTTCCTATTTTTACTCATAATAAGATCTTAAATAAAAAGGTGGGGTAGAGTTATTTTGTTAAAAGGGGTTTTTGTGCATAAGTCTCCAACCAAACATGTTTATTATTCTAGGTTTATGGGCTATATTTCTTTCACCAATAAATCCATCCATTTAATATTTATTATAAAGAAAGGAAACATTCATGTATATGTCAATATTACCCTCAACCACTTATACCCAATTCTTAATTGTAACCCCAATTTAATCAATTTTGTCCACAAAAATCAAATTTTGACCACAAAATTCAATTTTGACTTTTTTTTGGAGCATACTTTAATATGCTCCAATTTCATCATAAACTTAATTAATCTCAATTTGCCCTAAATTTCACAGATTATGCAATTTTGACACAAATTTTTTTTTTCAAAAAAAGTTTTATTGCCGCCAGATTATGGTGTTGACTTTTCAAAAAAAAAAAAATTGTTTTTTTTTTGGTTTTTTTTCTTTCGGATTTTTTCGCCGGTTTCCGGCGTTGTTCGGCGGTCAACGCCTGTCTCCGGCATTGACTTTTTTTTTAAGTTTTTTTTTGTTTGGTTTGTTTTTATTTTTTATTTTACGTCCGCCGCTAAATGTTCACTGTAATTGTGTTGTCACTGACAGTAAATTAACGTAATTATAATGTCAATGACAGTTAATTAACGTAATTGTACTGCCATTGACAATACATTTAATGTAATTGTGTCGTTGACAGTAAATTAATTAATGTAATATTATAAATTTTTTATTTTTTGTTTTTATTTTTATTTTTGTTTGATTTGTTGACAATTCAACGTAATTATATTACTGTCGTTGACAGTAAAATAACTGTAAACACAATAATATTACTGTCAACAACATCAATATTATTAAGTTTTTGGATTTTTTGTTTTGTTTGAGTTATTCACGGAGTAACGTAATAATATTACTGTCTATTATTGTAAACACAATAATATTACTGTGGTTGATGGTAATATTACTGTTGTTATAGTAATATTGCTATCAACCACATCAATATTATTATTTTGTTTGGATTTTTTGTTTGTTTGAGTTATTCACGGAGTAACGTAATAATATATTTCTGTCTATTATTGTAATATTACTGTGGTTGACGGTAATATTATTGTTGTTATAGCAATATTACTTGTCACTCACAGTAATATTAATTCATTTGGCTTTTTATTATGTTTACATTTGTTGAACGGTCAACATAGTAATATTACTATATTACACAATAATAATGAGTTTTGTTGTGTTAATATTACTGTGCTAGAGATTAATATAGCAATATTACAGTGTTAAACTATAGTTTAGTTAATTTTATTGTGTTTAACAGTAAGATAGTTAATATTACTGTCAATCACAGCAATATTGTTCTTTCAACGAAAAAAAAAACTACAGAACGAAAGAAAAGAAAAAAAAAAATCGAAAAAGTCAACGCCGGAAACCGGCGAAAAAATCCGAAAGAAAAAAAACAAAAAAAAAAATTTGAAAAGTCACCGCTGGAATTCGGCGGAAAAAAAAATTGAAAAAAAAAAGTTTTGGGTCAAAATTGAATAATTTGTGAAATTTGGGGTCAAATTGAGGTTAAATAAAGTTAATGATGAAATTGGAGCATATTAAAGTTTGAAGGGTTATTTTAGTCATTTACAAAAATCAGGAGCATGTGTGGACTTATTGATAAATGAGTTTTTTGTCTGGATCTCTTTATGAATAAGTACCCATTGATGGGCTTATTTGCACCCTTTTTAAAAAGATTTTATTTGCTCTTCAACTGCTTATTTAAAAAAAAAAAAAAAAAAATTTCTAAAAAATTACCAAACACTTTGGAAGAGCTTATAAGCTCTAAAACATCTTATAAGCTTCTTTTAATATCTTATAAGCTTAGCTAAACACCCTCTAAATTGTTAGATATAAGAATTGAGTATAAAAGATTGGGGGTAATATCGTCATATACATGAATGTTTCCTTTATTTATAATAAATATTAAAGGGATAAGATTGATGAAATAGATATAGCCCCTAAATTTTGAATAATAAAGATGTTTGGTTGAACAATTATGTAAAAAACTCCTTTTTCTTGTACTTAGCTAGTTCAGACAATAAAAGTTGTTCCTCCAATCATGTTTGAATAACATAAAATAAGAAACTTATACGGCTTTTGAAACTTCTCGATCTGGATCGTGTATTCCAAGTCATATGGAAAATATTATTGACAATATCTGCATTGAATTATGTGTTCGATTATTTATTATAAATTAAATCAAAAGGTGAATGGTCAAAGACTTGTAAAGTTAAGAATGATAAAACAAGAAACAAGTATATATATATATATATATATATATATATATATATATATATATATATATATATATATATATATATATATATATATATATATATATATATATATATATATATATATATATATATATATATATATATATATATATATATATATATATATATATATATATATATATATATATATATATATATATATATATATATATATATATATATATATATATATATATATTATGAAAAGCTTATAGAAATAGGGTAACTTACTACCAATCCTCTAAGGTAAGATTAAATTACGAATAAACATCGTCATGTTTGAATTATTACAAATACCCACCTCAACTATGAATTTTCTTTCACATTCATCTATTTAGTAGAAGGGTTAATAGCATTTCGCCACCTGAACTTTGCTCGTTTTTGCGCTTTGCCACCTTAACTAAAAAAAGTTGCACGGTTGTTGAGTGTAGATATTACACTCAATACGTTTACTTTACGTGGATCTTTTGTTTAGATTTAATTATATTTGTGCTTAAATTGATTGATTTTGTGTTTTATAGGTGAAGAACGAGAATTAGGTGTCCATGAAGGAAAATATCAAAAAGAAAGGAAAAAGTTGCAAATAAGGAAACAAATCAAATTGGAAGAAGGAATCTCGCCACAGCTTTGACAGTGTCCACCATTTCGAGGATATCTCTCTCATACGAACTCCGAATTAGGTGATTTTGACGGCATTGGAAAGCTAATTTCAAGGGCTACAATTCTTATTTACACAACATTCCAAAATTCGGACTCTAACATGGCACAAATCGACGAACAAATCCTGATGGGGGAAAGTGGCGGAAATTGATTCCTATTAGGTTTCCACTACTTCCTTATCAAGAAAAGCCTATAAAAACAACAAGTCTCTACGCCATAAGCACGAAATTTTACACCACAAAACGCGAAGAACGAAGATCAACGAAGACTCAAGCATAGTTTTTCTTATTTCTTTTATTTTTATTTTGTTTATCATAAGAATTACGATTAGCTAACCTTTTAATCTAGGATTTTATTTGAACCCTATGTGGTGATTCAAACCTATTTTTCTAATATTATGCAAATTTAAATTCCTTGATTATTTCTTCTATTTGATCTTATTTAGCGCATGAACGTAGCTAATTTATGTTGCTATGTGTTATTGTTAGAATTGATTGACATATCGTTTTAATAATTAGAACAGGGATAGAAGAGCCTTCGAGTAGTTTTCACCGAATGCGTGTGTTGATTGCATGTATTATCGTAGACATACAGATAATACCTTAGGTAGCCGTTTTCGAGACTTGTTATTTAATGCTTTATTTATACTAGGTTTGCATAGACATATAGTGAATCTTTTATGAATTATAGGCTTATAATACAGCGACAGCTGGTTATGAGTAATTTCGTGTCTTGGGTTAATAATCGGGAATCATAACTTGCATGATAGAAGATTAATTGGGTGAAGAATTATCGCATAGGGGGAAGATAAAATCCTAGATCCGTTTTATAATGATATTTTCTCGTGTTTAATTGCTTTCTTAATTAGTTTAATTTATTTAGTTAATTAAATTGACAACCCTGCGTAGGCTGGATAAAAATCATAATTGTTAGGATTTGGTACTTAGGATTAGGTAATTTGCGTATTCCCTGTGGGATCGTCATGTTTGAATTATTACAAATACCCACCTCAACTATGAATTTTCTTTCACATTCATCTATTTAGTAGAAGGGTTAATAGCATTTCGCCACCTGAACTTTGGTCGTTTTTGCGCTTTGCCACCTTAACTAAAAAAAGTTGCACGGTCGCACCCAAAGATGCATTTTTACGAACATAACCACCCGGAGGGAATATTCTGGCAAATCTTCCCACTTTCCAACGCACGCACGCTACACATGCGAAAGTCACTACAACAAAATGTAGATATTAGGACACTTGTTTGGAGACATTATTTTGTAAATGCCTCAAACGTAATATATTGGGACAATTTGATAAAAAAATATTAATTTGAAAACCCGTAGGGGCATTTGATTTTTAGTGACATACTCGTAAATGCCTCAAACATAGTTTATCAGGACATTTACATTTTTACATATTTTTAATATTTATGGATAAAATTCTAGAATTTACAGGGACCAACGAGAAAGTTATATTTTGTGGGTTTCTTTCATTTAATTATTTATTATTTTCGCCCACCCTAATTCCTCTTCCCAAATTAGCGGCCGCCTCCTACTCTTTTTTTTTTCTTCCAACAACGGCACAGTGAGAGATCTCTTTCGTTTTTTGACTTCCAACATCAAAGGAGAAGAGGCTACATCGTGTTAGAACTTAGAAGTAACCCGACCAATTTTTTTTTCCTTTACGGTAATTGATATGGAATGCACTCGTCAATCCTTTTGAATGTTTTCATCCCAGTAATTAAATTCCAATCCCTAAATCGCTGCTAATGTACGTATAGTTTTGTATAAGTCAATTCAATATGTATGTGTATGCTTAAATTGAAATTAAGATAGGCATATATGCTAGCAAAATTGATTCTTTTAACATCATGATTGTTCCGAGAGGGGTAAGGGATTTGTGGGAGAAAATGTCTAGTTTGTCATGAAAAATTGGTAAAGAAAAATCAATTTTATCATTTATCTCCTCTGCCACGAAGAATGACCGTGCCTCTATGTGATCATGGTTTTATTTTCTAATTTAATTTTTGTATTGGTTTGACATTGCGTCCGATTTCTCTCGCGGGCTGTCCACCGGCACCACCAATTCCGAGCTCTCCTTGTTGACGACAAGTATTCCAAAAGTAAATGTTTTTTTTTTCTTTCTTATTGTTAGTAATTCTGGGCCTGCTTATTTTAATTTCAATGTTATTTTACTATAAATTATGGTTACAAGAAGGTGGATGCGTGCGGCTCACCGTTGTAATGAACTTGGTCTCATTTTTATTTATTTAATATTATCTTTTGAATAGGCCACAGAGCAAGCCTCAAATTGATTTGTTGTGTTAGATATCTTGATTATTAATTATCTAATAAGGAGTTATTAGCTTTTCTTCCTCTATATTTTCCTGATTTTCATAAGTTTGTTTGTTTCTTATTTTTTTTTAACATGTGAGGTAATGAAAATTACATGAAGGAAGGAAGATAAAGACTCTCTGGTGTTATGAGTGGCCAAAAAAGAAATCCAAGAATTAAATTCTATTGATGAGAATATGTTATCCGAAAAAGATTATAATTTCGGTGTTATTTCTAGACAATTTCACTTCTTAAAAGGTTAGTCTTTTATGTTTATTGTTGCTCGGTTATTTGTTGAAATTCCAATGTTTTATGTGCCATCACTTATTTTCTTGTCGTAAGTGTAAGCAATTTACTTGACTAGGGGATATTTGAGAAGTGTAAGCTATTTACTTGACTAGGGGATATTTGAGAACATATGCCTTTACTTGTATTTTTAACATTAATATTTTATTCGTAACTTGGTTTCATGTTATTAAATAATGTATATATTATACGTGCAGATGCCGGTTACATTGGAATGATAAAACTCAAATATCTTGTTATTGGTATGTTCTATTTCCCTTTGTCTTCTTTAACATTGTTTCATTTACAGAACTCCATTTTTTTTCGGCCAAAAACGAAAACTTTTATTGCATGAAGGTACAAGGGCCTCACTAACTCATTTTTTATTTGTTAACTATCATATATGGTTATCTCATATACTTAACAAAAAATGATTTTTGGAGGAAATAAAAATGAAAAGATTGTATCTAGAACCATTTGCTCAGTTTGTTTCCCTCAATTATATGTGATTAATCTTTATTATAGTTTATTACTTGAAGTATTCAAAGATGATAGGTTGCTAAAGTAATAGTTTTAATTGTTAAGAAATCATACTCTTCTTTATGTTTATCTATATTACTCAATAGGTACATGAATGACTTTTTTCTAATAATCTTCTTCTTCCATGCCTTGGTAATGTTGTTTGCTGTTAGATTCTTTTCGAAGTGTTTGTCTATGAATTGTTGAAAGTTCTATTTTTTGGCACTTAAGAAGGAGAAAATATGTTAGTTTGTATTTTTTGGAGTTACGAAATATTGGCAACACTTGGTTTCTTATTACTAACTTAAGTATATTCTTTTACATGCAGGTTATTTTGGATGACGAGTTTGATTGTTGACACGTTGAATACGATGTGAAGTAAATTTAGGCCAACACATTTTACTTAGGATATTCCCTCGTTTTCGTTTAGAAAATCGAAGTAGTTTTGGATATTGTTTTTTTATATTGGAAGACCTATGACTTGTACTAGTATTTATCTGACTATAATTATCAGTTCTAACTTGTAATATAGTTGAATATTTAATTAGTTATAGTCGAAATGTTATTATGTTTGATTTTCTTTTCAAAATTTTATTTTGCATGTATTTATTAATGTTGACTTGTATATTTATGTATATAAATTCATATTTATAAATAATATAATATTATATTTTAGGGACATATAGAAAATGTCTCCAAAATTAACTAAATGTCCCAAAAAATATTTTAGGCAGCAACATCGATATCTTTATAGGGCATGTAGTTGTGCCTCAAAATTAATTTTTTGGGACACATATAATTGTCTTGAAAATAAACTTTTATCGGGACATATAGTAAATGCCTCATGAGCTATTGCGACACACAACTACGCGACATATATTTTATTGGGTTAATAGCATTTTGCCACCTGTACTTTGCCCGTTTTTGCGCTTTGCCACCTTAACTAAAAAAAGTTGCATGGGCACACCAAACTTGTTTTTTTGACGCACATAACCACCTAGAGGGAATATTCCGGCGAATCTTGAAAGATTCCGTCACACGCGCGATGCACATGACTAAATACATGGGTTTTTTTGTCTTTTAATCTGAAGATATCATGTGGGGTAAAATTGAAAATATTAAGGACTCAATTGAACTTTATTTGAAACTTACCCAAATTCTAAATTTATTGAAATAGAGTTGTGTGTCTGCTTCTTCCATGGGAGTGGGTCTTCTTCTTATATAGGAGTTTCTCCCCATTAATATTTTTCAAAGAAATCATTTCCAATGCTTCGAATGCTCCACTATGTTGGCAATTCTCTCTCTTTCTTTCTAATTCTCAATATGTTTTTGTGGTTTACAATATATGTTGAAATTAATTGCACTGTAGATATATGTGTGTGTGAGAAAATTCAACTATGAAAACAAAAGTGGGATGCAGTGCAAATGAAGCAGTAGAAGAAAAGCAGCAACAGGTGGAGTCGCGTGGTGTGCAACCAGGAAGAATTTGTGAGGAAGATTTTTGCCCAATCATCCATGGCCAGAGATGTATCGTACGCAAATTCGTGAAGACTTTTGAACATGTCTCGCTAATTCTATAATTAAAATCACTTCCATCTCCCCGATGAACACAATCGTACCTCAACAGTTCTCCAATCCAAGAGCTAACGAACAAGACTAAGAGAAATGATTGGACTGAATATGTTGATGACGATCAGGAGGAACATCGAGGAAAGTTCCAAATTGAGGACCAAGATCGCCTCACAAGGTATTTAATTAAATTGATGAGAGAAGATAACCCCTAAATTTTTTTGAAGCTTGGATTTTTTTCAAAAGTTGTTGTTAGTTCAAAGAACAAATTAATGGAGAGAAACCGAGAAACTTCCAGTGAAGAAGAAGAATGAGAGTTTAATATCTTTCAATTTCACCCCTTGGAACTTGCAATCTTTCAATTTAATCATTTGGAACTTTCATTTTAACCCCACGTGATATCTTCAGATTAAAAGACTAAAAAATCCTCACATTAAGCATGTGCATCGCACGTGCGCCTAAAAAATGAGAAGATTCGCCAGAATATTCCCTTTAGGTGGTTATGTGCATCAAAACAACGAGTTTGGGTGTGCCCGTGCAACTTTTTTTAGTTAAGGTGGCAAATCGCAAAAACGGGCAAAGTACAGGTGGCAAAATGCTATTAACCCTATTTTATTTGCCTCTACAGGTATAAGTGTCCCAAAATGGTACATTATGGGACATTTTCAAATGTCTCTAAAACACATTTTTTATTTGCCTCTACAGGTATAAGTGTCCCAAAATGGTACATTATGGGACATTTTCAAATGTCTCTAAAACACATTTTTGTTGTAGTGAGTACATGGGCTTTTTCGCCCTTTACTGTGCATATCCTTCCAAAGACCTAATTTCGCCCATTTTTTCCTTCATCTCTGATTTTCATCCCTTTCTCATACATCTTCTTTACTTCATGCCTCCTCTCCTCCCTAATTTGGCGCAATTTAAACATCCTCACCATTAACAAATCACAATTTTCAGATTTCAAATTCAACACAGCTTCTGGCAATACAAAATATGGATTATCCATCGCTAAGGTATTATACCTCCGATTTAGGACTTAAACCGAAAAAAAAAGAAAAGAAAAAATTCTCAAGATTGCCGCTAAGGTATTACCTTAATCGAATCCGATTGAGATCATTACCAACTTGAGGCAATGAAACGAATGTAATCAATACACCTGCCTCTACCTGTGCAACCCACTCATTCGAAATTACATCCTTGATCTGAAAAAAAAAATAGATTATAAATGAGTATGAGATAGCTTAAAACAATGTGAATTAGCCACTATGAAATTCTCTGCAGAACATAGGTTCTGGTGATTTAGAGAGAGAGAGGGGGGTACATCATAAAAAGTCAAAGAAAAAATCGGATTTGATTATTTTATTTTCCTCTTGCACAAGTCACAACTCAAAAGTCGAAAACGAGTGAGGAAAAAACACTTTCTCTTTCTGATAAAAAAAATATGAGGAAACGATCATCGAATCAGAGAAGCTGTTGGGATTTGTGGATTCTCGCTGCTGATGAGGTACGAGAAAGGGAAGAAAATTAGAGATGGAGGTATGAGATAGAGGGTAAATTGGGCGAAATTAGGTCTTTGGAAGGATATGCAAAGAAAAGACGAAAAAGCCCATGTACTTTCGCATGTGCAGTGTGCGTGGGCCGGAAAGTGGGAAGATTCGCCAGAATATTCTATCCAGGTGGTTATGTGCGTCAAAAATGCATGGTTTGGTGCGACCGTGCAAGGTTTTTTAGTTAAGGTGGCAAAGCCCAAAAATGGGCAAAGTTCAGGTGGCGAAATGCTATTAACCCTTAGTAGAATATTCTTTAGTTTGTACTCGTTTTCTCCACAAATGTTGTTTGTGATGCACCACAATTTGATATTTACAAGCCAAGAAACACATCTTATGATCATCTTATTTCAAAATGTGGAGCTTGTGCATGTGGTAAAATGGGTACAAGCTGGAGAATATTCCACATAATCTAGAAGATTCCACTAAATTTGACCACCGCAAGGGTGGGCGTGTAAGAAGATTCATAGTTGATGGGGGTGATTATAATTATCCAAACATGAGAGATTTTTTCGTGACTTTACTTCAGGGGTGGCCGTAATTTACCCTATATAGAAATACTCTCGAAGAGCTTTTGAGCCATCATGACAATTCAAAAAGTATTGTGATGATGCTATTACTTAGATCACCTTGGGTAGATGAATAGAAAGAGTTGGGAGAGCAGAATGGATCACTTGCTCACGAGCTAGATGGTACTGAAACATCTTAATAATTTGGAGATTCGTGCATAAAAAGTAAACGTGAACTATGCCGGGGTTGATCCGGCGGAAACCGTACCCCTCCGATACTTAAGTCACATACTTGGATCTTAGAATATTCGACAGAATTGTGATAGCTCAATTGCTTCAGTAAAAATAACACAACTTATTTAATGTATTAGGTTCTATTTATAGTTCCTTAATTGGTCGATCTCAATTTATCGGACCCCAACCCTTCTTTAAAGGTGTTTGGATTTTTGTAGTATAACTTCTAAAATGAGCCTGTGGCCCAGTAAATAAATAAATCGCAGGTTCATTGGATTTTGGGTATTCTGCTTTATATTATGTTTGGGATAATTTTGTCTTTTCATTCAATTCAACAATTAAATTTGATAAAAGGGGCATTGTGCAATATAAAGTACAATATAAGGGGCATAATTTGCTAATTGTTTTATCACGAGGACTTTTTTGACAATTAGAAATGACACAGGGGAGAGTGTGCTATTATGCTCCTAGAAATATTACTAACAAAAACAATTCTAGTGGGAGATAAATCTAGGGTAAATTACACCTACACCCCTAAGATATGCTAAAATAATTGTAAGATCTCTGTGGTATTTGTAATTACACGAACAAATACTATTTTTCATGTTTTTCCGGTGTCTTCTCCGACGTCCCTCTATCTTGTTTTCCCTTTATTATATATTTAAAATTGAATTGTTTAAAATCTACTAGGGTAGTTTCGTCTTTTCATGAAAGTCAACAGACAATTTTGATGCAAGGACCGGTGTGTGTCACAAAACACGACGTAGAGGGATTTTCATTAATTTTTTTAATAGAGGGACTTTCTTGACAATTAAAGATGACACGGGGGTGGTCAATGCTAATACCTCAAATAATTTTAGTAAAGACCTTGTTGTCCGCAAATGACCAAAACGACGTTTGTTAGAATTCCGGTGGGATTCTAAATGGAGATGTGTATTAACATGAGGAACATATTTTCCTTAGTTATCTCATTAGATAATTTGAGAAGAAATAAATTATCTCTCCATATTAATCACCTGAACGTGTATCTCCAAAATAGAAGGAATTTCACATTTTTAATATTGTATTTATTGTCATTAATTGGTTTAGGTCTTCACAAGAATATAAAAGGAGGAGCTAATGTTGACGTTATTTGCTGAGTCTTTTATCACGTGGGTGATTTACCACGTCGCCCTCCAAGTCTACCAATTCAAGTAAGCAAAGGGGAAGAATGAAGTCATTTACAAGAGGAGCTGCCTAAGGATCACCTACAGGGGGAGAAACAAATGCAGGGGGAGCTGACTCCGCTGTGAACCACCTGCCGAAGCCACTACTGCTGGAACAGTTGCTGAAACTGTGGCACTTGCTATTGCAGCAGTTGATGCCACTCTTGTTGCTGGATGTTCCTTTAATGCTGAGGATGATCCTTCGTTTTATTGTTTCCGTCTATCATCTGATTGTTTTATTTTCAGGTTATTTTACTCAGGGGGAGAAAATGATTATAATCAATAAACGACAAAGGGGGAGATTGTTAGAATCCTTTGGATTCTGACTTTGCAAGGAAACGTGTAAAAGAGTTGTACCACAAGTCTAGATATGCCGTGATATAAGAAGGGGAGTTTCCTTGTGTTTTAATTCTTTTAATTTGTCATTAATTGATTAATATTAGGAATTTTCTTTATACAAAGAGTTTTCTTATTTTACAACTTATTCTCCTACGTGAATAAGAATCCCTAACCTAATGGATTTTATTTCCTTGGTGTTTTAATAGTTAAGGGAATTAGTTTTTAGATAAGGAATGATCTAGTTGTATTTTTCTATACAACTCTTCTTAACGTGAATAGCAGATCTAATTAGATTTGTATTTTCTTGTGAAGGAAGAATTATGAACGTATAAAGAGGGCTTCAAGCATCATTATCTGCGTGCCTTTTTGTAGAGAAAAATATTTCTCTTTGCTTTGTTACTCTTCCGGAGTCTTTTTATCGAGAGTAGTGTTCTGAGAAAATATATTTTTCCTCTCGTTTTTATTGCTCCATCGTGATACGTGATTTTCATAGAAAATATACCGGTTTCAAGGCTTTGTGGTGAAGACACCAAGATTCAAGGAGTATCACAAGTTTGCTTCTTCTATACAAAAAGAAGATCGGTTCTTCGGGAGAGGGGATCAAACAGATCACGGGAGAAGATCGATCCGCCCACTGAGGGATTCAGCGTTGAAGGGAGTTCAACCGTGCGGAGCAAGGGACGTGCTGCAAATTGAAGATTTATAATTCAGCGTAGTATACAAGAACGGCTTCAACAAAGAGGGAGTCTTTGTATTTTGATTAAGTCCTAATATTGTATTCGTAAAACTAAAAATTAGTAAATTTCATTTGCAGGTCCCCGTGGATGTAGGGTACAATTGTATCCGAACCACATTAAATTTGTGTCTTGTTTATTTCTGTTTTTACGAACTGCTTCACGAACTGTTGCAACACTTCACGCAATAGTAACAAAAAACTGAATCTGACACAAATAATTTAATCTGCACGAAATAAATTCTAACAACGTCATTTTAGTTTAGGTTCTCGATTTGTTCCACTATAATTTCATTTGGTTTGGAGGCGATCTCGTGAGGCGTAGGGGTGGAAATCGGACGGAATGGATCGGAAATGCCTTTTTCGGAAATTTTACAATTTTTTCGGAAGTTAAAAATATGTTCCGATTTTGGTTCCAAAAAAATCGGAATTTCAAAATCCATTCCAATTTCGAAATACCTCAGAATCGGCGGAATTTCGGAAATTGCATTAATTCTTAATTTTTTGTTCCAAAATCGAAAATAATGGTAATTTTTAGTTTTTTTTCCTTAATATTTTCGCAATTTTCCAGCAAAAGGCAAGAATCTAAAACAAATGTCAATTAGATGAAATGTAAACGCTCATAAAACAAT
>NW_012194764.1:129806-154407 GCF_000504015.1 Erythranthe guttata
TATATATATATATATATATATATATATATATATATATATATATATATATATATATATATATATATATATATATATATATATATATATATATATATATATATATATATATATATATATATATATATATATATATATATATATATATATATATATACGTATATATATGTATATAAAAATAAAAAAATAAAAAAAATTAAAAAAAAAAATTCAACCGGGTACCCGGGTAGGATTTCTAATACCCGGACCCGACCCGGTTTGGGAGCACCGGGTACCCGAACCCGGGAAAAACCCGGTTACGTAAAAAATTACCCGATCCGGTCGGGTAATACCCGACCGGGTCGGGTAATACCCGAATAACCCGACCCGAATGCCCACCCCTACCACCTGATGTGACTGGAAGTAAGGTCGAAGCTTCCGAGCTGCGTTGATGAGAGCGAGAGCGAGTTTCTCCATGTTGGTGTAGCGTTGTTCGGCTTCTTGGAGGGCGCGACTTATGTAGTATATGGGTTGGTGGCCCTTTCCTCCATCTCGGATGAGGACTGCGCTGATGGCGTTAGCCGAGGTAGCTAAGTACAACATGAGGGTGTCTCCCGGCTGAGGTTTTGTGTGCAAGGGTGGTGATGCGAGATATGACTTCAGCTCAGTGAAGGCCTTTTGACATGCCTCATCCCACTCGAACTTTTTTCCTCTCCTTAAAATCTTGAAAAAGGGGAGAGCCTTGTCCGCTGATCTTGAAATAAATCTGTTCAAGGATGCCAAACAGTCGTTGAGTTGTTGAACTTTCTTGATCGATGTTGGCGGAGCCATGGAGGTGATTGCTTCGATTCCTCGCTGCGAAATCATATAACCCAAAAATTTGCCTCCGCGAACTCCGAATGAAAATTTGAGGGGATTGAGCTTCATCTTATATTTCCGCAGGGTGGCGAAACACTGATCTAGATCAGTTAGGTGGTCCGAGACCTTGACACTTTTGACGAGCATGTCATCGATATATACCTCCATATTCTTACCGATCTGGTCCGCGAACATGGCGTTCACTAGACGTTGGTAAGTGGCTCCCGCATTTTTTAATCCGAACGGCATGACTCTATAGCAATAGATGCCTTGGTCTGTGATGAAGCTAGCCCTCTCTTGATCTTCTGGTGCAAGCAAGATTTGGTTATACCCTTGATAAGCGTCAAGGAAGCTGAGGAGCTCACACCCCGAAGTTGAATCGATGAGTTGGTCGATTCTAGGTAAAGGAAATGGATCCTTAGGACATGTTTTGTTGAGGTCGGTGAAATCCACGCATAACCTCCACTTTCCCCCGGGTTTGGGAACGAGTACTACGTTCGACAACCATTCAGGATACTGAACTGGTCGTATGTGGCCCGCTTCAAGGAGTTTTGCCACTTCCGCTTTGATATGCTTGTTGCGCTCGGGACCAAATGTCCGTTTCCTCTGTTTGACTGGCTTCAACCTCTTGTCGACGTTAAGCCGATGTAGGGCTACCTGAGGGGGAATGCCCGACAAATCTTGGGCTTTCCATGCGAACACATCTCCATTGTGTCGTAGGAAGTTGATTAGCTGCTGCTCCGTGGTTGGATCTAAATCAGATCCTATTCGTACGAGCTTGGAGGTATCTACGGGAGTGAGCTCTATGAGCTTAAGTTCTTCGACGGCTGCTAGCTTGATGCTGTCATCAGGTACGCTGATGAGGATTTCTTTATTATCCTCGATGATCGCATTGATCCATTTCCGTTTGTCGGATTTTTGGGTGTCGTCTCCCTTTCCGGGTGGTTTAGGCTTCTTTGAGGGTTCTCGTAGGGCCCTTGCATAGCACTCTCGAGCGAGACGTCTATCTCCAAGTACTTCCCCCATTCCATAGGGAGTAGGGAACTTCCACTTCTGATGATAGGAGGAAGGCACTGACTTGAATGTGTGGATTGCTGGCCTCCCCAGAATGATGTTGTAGGGTGATGGTCTGTCGACGACGAGGAACTTGATTAGTTTTGTGATTCGACAGGGGTCTTCCCCTAAAGAAACAGGCAGCTCCACTTCTCCCATGGACAAAATGCCTTCTCCTGTGAACCCTTTCAGGGGTGTGGAGATGGGACTAAAACGGGCATTATCTATGCCTAGCTGCTTAAAGGCGTGGAGGTACATGATGTCAGCTGAGCTCCCACCATCCACTAATATCTTCTTGACCAAGAAGTTGGCCACCGTTGTTGTTACTACCAATGCATCGACATGGTCTTCATCTGGACCTTCAAGGTCGGAGGAGTTGAAGACTAAGCTGTGATCAGGTCTTCGTATTTGATATATGCGTGCGGATGGAGAAGCACGTTCTTGATTCATGCGTGCTGATCGAGCGAGGGTGCGTCTTGCATTTTGTGAATCGCCCCCCGCCGGTCCTCCGGAGATAAAAGAGATGATTCCCCGGGTAGGCTGGTTATCGTTGTTATCTAGGTCACGTCGATGACCCCCATCCTCTCGCCTTTGTTGTTGATCTCGATTTTTATCTCGGCGTGGAGGATCATCACGGCGCTTATTTCGCGGCTTATCGATGTATTCGCCTAAATGGCCCTGTTTGATCAGCCTCTCAATCGCCACTTTGAGTTGTGCACATTCCTCCGTAGTATGCCCTCTGTCCTTATGGAATCGACAATAACGATCCGATTTTTCTCGCTTTGCATTTGGCTGCATCGGACGTGGAGGTTCTGCTAAACCTTTATGTTCTATCACGTGAAGGATTTCTGTGAGGCGAGCGTTTAGCGGAGTGAACCTATTGTAGGAGGAAGAGGGTTGGCTTTGAGGTGGAAGTGGTGGACGTCGATCATCGCGCCTCCTATTGTCCTGACGGTCATCTTCCCTTTTTCTTTTAGGAGGAGCATGGGTAGAGGCTTCCTCTATCCGGACGTATTTTTTGGCTCGATTCAGCAGCTCCTCTAAGTTGCCTGGGGGTCTTCCGACGATAGATTCTTTGAATCTACCAGTTTTCAAGTTCTGCTGCATAATCCCGGAGAGCATGTCTTGCCCTACACTGGGGACTTCGTGGACGGCCTCTACGAAACGCTTAATGTAGTTGCGGAGCGTCTCGTTATCTCTCTGTACTACAGAGAAAAGATGAGCTGGGGTCTTGGCATATTGTTTGTTGATGGCGAATTGGTTGGTGAACCGGGTTGACAACCGAGCGAATGTGTCAATCGACCCTATGGGTAGAGAGTTGAACCAATTCATTGCCCTCTTGGAGAGAGTGGTGCGGAACATTTTGCACATTGCAGCATCCGTCGGGCCATATAAATCCGCCATGGCACTGAATTTCTCTATATGCTCATGTGGGTCGGTGGTCCCTTCAAATTGAGGTAACCCCGAGATCTTTACTCCTTGAGGCAATACCTCGTTGAGAATGTCCATGGTGAAGGGACTGCGTCTTGTTGGTACAGGTATTCTTTCACCCATTAGATTATTTGGTCGGGGGAAAAGATTCTGGCGAGACATTCTGCTGTTTACCTCGCCTTCTCCCTCATTAAAGAGAGGGACTCTCTGTGGTGACGCATTCCCCTGTGGGGGTGAGTGCCGACGCTGCTGTCTGGGCTGTGCCCCTCTGTGATTAGTAGATAGTTGTACTCGGGACCGTGGGTCCGAGGTAGATGAGGAGACACTTATTTGATTTTGGATTGGCGGTGGGGCCACAGGTGGCGCTATCGGTGGAGCTTGCGCTGGTATCGCATTGGGAGCGTTTGCCCCCATCGTGGCGATATATTAAGTTACGGCCTTTGTGGCAGCGCGAGTTGAGGCTTCCGCTATCATGCGTTGGAGCACATCCTCGGTTATTTGAACCGTTCGAGGAGCAGGGAGTGGTGGATCGGCGAGTGGTGGGTCCCGAGGAGGGATCACCTGAACCTCGCGAGGTGGATCTGCAGCACGTGGAGGAGCTGGCTCCGCGGCACGTGGAGGAAGTGGCTCCGCGGTACGTGGAGGAGGTGGCATGCCAGATCCTCCACGGACTGGGAGATTATTTGCTGTGTCATTTTCTCTCCGAGCTGACGCCTTAGGAGGATCTTGTTGGCTACGTGATCTGGTTTGCATCGTTCCCATAGACGGCGCCAAAATGATGATGCTAAAATATAGCTCACCGGAGTAGTATAGAAAACGAGTTGGGAGAGCAAAGCTGATCAGTAGCTAGTCAACTCGATGATCCTGAGGTCCCTACAAAATGAGCACACGTGAACTAAGCCGGAGGTTGATCCGGCGGAAACCCCTCCGACGCTCAAGTCAGATGTACGGATCGTAGAAATAGTAGAGAGAATAAAACTCGAGGTTGATTGTCAATAATTAGAACGTACCTTTACGAATGAATAAAACATCTATTTATATGTCGTTGATTGGGTTGAGCTTACTTTGTCGGGCCCAAGCCTTACTTGAAAGTGCTTGGGCTTTCGTGTAGTGGGCCTAATTATTAGATAAATTTGAGGGCCCATTGGGCCGGCCCATTTAGGTATATCAATAATCATCTAGATGATCCGTGGAATGTAAGAAGATTTATAGTTGAGGGGGTAGTTGTAAATACCCAAACAAAAAGGAGTTTTTCGTAATTTGACCATACCTCTTGATCTCATGGGTGGTTTTAATTTACCCTAATTTTAATAAGAAGAATATTCATATTTTTAATGGTGTACAATTCATTAGTTATAGCATAGTGCCATAGTTTAGAGTTTAGACCGCAGCGTGAGTAGTTGACAGTTAATGGTTTGTGTTAATCACATCTCAATTACTAATCAAAATGGAACATGAAAAATAATGGTAGATTAATTAATATTTCAGTCTTTAATTATTACTGTTCCTCCAATCATGTTTGAATAAGATCAGGATCGTGTATTCCAAGTCATATAGAAAATATTATTGACAATATCTAAATTGAATTATGTGTTCGATTATTTATTATAATTAAATCAAAAGGTTAATGGTCAAAGACTTGTAAAGTTAAGAATGATAAAACAAGAAACAAGTATATATTATGAAAAGCTTATACAAATAGGGTAACTTACGACAGCTCCTCTAAAGTATGGTTAAATTACGAATAAACATCCTCATGTTTGGATTAATACAAACACTCGCTTCAACTATAAATTTTCTTTTACGTTCTCCTATTCCGTGGAATATTCTCTAGTTTGTACTCGTTTTTAGCACAAATGTTGTTTGTGATGCACCACAATTTGATATTTACAAGCTAAGAAATACATTTTATGATCATCTTATTTCAAAATCAAACGAGAAATCAAACGAGAAATCCTCTCTCGAGTTCATTCCCATTTAGAATCAATTCAATTCTTGGTCAAACAATAGAAAGAATTTAATACAGGAAAACATAAACAAAATCAAAGAACGACAAATAGATCAAAGATCTGGAAATCAAAATCAATATATACAAGGTTTCATTTCCCTAAATGAAAATGCTCAGTTCATTACAATCAAAGCATCAAAATTAAGACATTATAAACTAAACGTAAAGAAAAGCTTATGAAAAACCCGAGTCGAAACCCTCGTCGAAGCTTTCCGCGAGGAACTGGCAAAAATCGAAGAAAAATCGAAGAAGAAGTCTTGAGATAGGTCTTGAATTTATAGTAAGAAATCAAAGAAAAATATCTCGTCTCGAATTTTGTGCCCAGATCGCGATCTGGGCTTCTTGGATCTCAATCTGGCAGCGTTGGAAACTGCGCACCGCCTTGCTAGATCGCGATACGGGAATGGTGGATCGCGATCTGGTTCTTGATCAAAAAATGTTCTGCGAGACCCCCTAGATCGCGATCCAGGAAGGCTGGATCGCGATCTAGGTCCTGATCAAGAAAAACTTTATAAGACCCCCCAGATCGCGATACAGGAAGGCTGGATCGCGATCTGGGCTTCTGTGTGAACTTCAAACACTGTTTTGACCATTGTTTAGCCCAAATTTGAGAATTGTGTCACAAAAGTTGTAGATCTTGAAGTTATATTTCAAAGGACACTTGAATCAGCTCAATCGGAGGTCGTATGAAAACTTTATGCTTGACATACGAAACAGTGCCACAACCCACGATAATGCACTTTTGCACGTGTTTGGTTTGATTTTCGGCTTCGCATCCAAAATCGTTTCGAATAGGCAAAAATAGCTTCTCTTTACCTAAAATATAAATAAAACAAAAACAACATAATATATACAAATAAAGCCGAAAACTCGAACGAACGAAGACCAAAACTCGAAGAATTGATAAGTGAAAATCATGCAAACTGAACACTTATCAGTAAACCCCTCCGATGCTTAAGTCAAATACTTGGATCGTAGAATATTCGAAAGAATTGTGATAGCTCAATTGCTTTTGTAAAAATAACGTACCTTAATTAAATGTATTAAGTTCTATTTATAGTTCCTTGATTGGTCGATCTCAAGTTATCGGGCCCCAAACTTTCTTTAAAGGTGTTTGGACTTTTGTAGTAATAACTTTTGAACTCATGAGTTTGGCCCAGTAAATAAATAAAGGGTAAATAGCACTTAACCCCCCTGTGGTTTCCACGTTGTGCACTTTACCCCCCTCTGATATCAATTTAAGCACTTAACCCCTCTGTGGTTGTCAGTTTGTAGCAGCCGTCTAATAATCCGTTAAAGTTAATGGCAAGTGTATCTCACTCGCCCAAAATTGGAGTGGTTGATGGTTTTGCAAGCTAAAATTTCTGATAATATCTATATTGCCCCTTTTCCTTCAATAAAAACCCCTACACCAATCTCTCATTTTTCTTTTAATTAAAAAAACAAAATAGATTTTTTAAATTCTATACTACATAATTTTTTTAATTTTAGATTAATTACTGTTTAAATACATATATGAACTCTTTTACAGCTAATAATCATCATCTGCTATGTTATGGGCTATGGGACGAAAACAAATTTACAACTAATGCTAAAAAATAAAATTATATATATATATATATATATATATATATATATATATATATATATATATATATATATATATATATATATATATATATAGATAGATAATAAATCAATTAAAAATTTAGAAAGAAAATCCCTAAAAAATCAGTTACAAATAAGGTTTAAATAATGGCTGATTGCCTAATCAAAAATACAAAACGAAAAAAAAAATAAAAAATAATAGCTGACTTGCTCCCAAATCGAATCCAATCCCACCACCAAAAAAGACAGCCCCTGTAACAGCACCGCCGCCGCCGGCCCCACCACCGCCGCCGCCGTCGCCACCTTCACCTCATTCTGCTCATTAATTTACCGAGCGTTTCCAGCCCAGGTTCCGACAACCTCCTCTGAATCTTCTCTTCATTAGCAGTCTTCGATTCTCTCTCGGCCAAGCTCACCAAACCCTAGGAATCTGAGATGTTCGCCCGAGAAGAAAAAAAAACTCGAACAGTGGTTTTTGACATGAAATCTTTGGGCTTTTTCCTCTGTTTCTTGTATGTAATTTTCTGAGTTTTCTTGGAATGTTATTTTGTTGAATGGGTCTCGAACAGTTCAAGAGGATTTGAAGGGGAGGAGAAGAAGCAATTCTGATAATGGTACTTTAGTCCTACAAATTTGTGTTATTTCTAATTTAATCCAATTGAATTTTTATTTATTTATAAAAAGAAATATAATGGGGTAGTTCAGATATTTAAAACCTTTTCTGTTAACTTTAACGGTATATCAAACGGCCGCTACAAGTTGTCAACCACAAGGGGGTAAAATGATCAAATTGATATCAGAGGGGGGTAAAGTGCACAACGTGGAAACCACAGGGGGGTTAAGTGCTATTTACCCATAAATAAATCTTAGGTCCATTCGGTTTTGGGTATTCTGCTTAATTTTATATTAGGGATAATTTTGTCTTTTCATTCAATTCAACAATTAGATTTGATAATAAAAGGGGCATTGTGCAATATAAACTACAATATAAGGGGGAATTTGCTAATTGTTTTATCACGAGGACTTTTTTGACAATTAAAAATAACAAAGGGGGTGTGTGCTATTAGCTCCTAGAAATATTACTACAAAAAAAAAATTCTAGTGAGCGATAAATCTAGGGTAAATTACACCTACACCCTCTGAGATATGCTAAAATAATTGTAAGATCGTAAGATCTCTGTGGTATTTGTAATTACACGAACAAATACTATTTTTCATGTTTTTCCGGTGTCTTCTCCGACGTCCCTCCGTCTTTTTTTCCCTTTATTATTTAAAATTTACTGGGATAGTTTCGTCTTTTTATGAAAGTCGACAGACAATTTTGATGCAAGGACTGGTGTGTGTCACAAAACACGACGTAGGGGGGTTTTCATTAATTTTTTTTATCAAAGGGGCTTTCTTGACAATTAAAGATGACACTTGGGTGGTGTATGCCAATACCTCAAGTAATTTTAATAACGACCTTGTTGTCCGCAAATATCCAAAACAACTTCATTTTAGTTTAGGTTCTCAATTTGGTGGGCGACCTCGTGAGCCCGCCATGAACCAAAAGTTTATGTTTTTTTTCATAAATATTCAAATCATTCTTTTTAGAGTAAATTACAACCACCCCTGAGGTATGGTTAGATTACAAAAACTTCCCTCTTATTTGGGTAATTACAATCACCCCTCAATTATAAATCTTCTTACACGTGCATCTTTGCGGTTTCAAATTTAGTGAAATATTCGAGATTATATGGAATATTATCACTTTTGTACCCGTTTTATCTCATTCGAACTCCACATTCTGAAGCAAGATGATCATAATACGTGTTTTTTAGCTTGTATATACCAAATTGTGGTGCATCAGAAACTGTAATTTTACACAAAACGAGTAAAACTAGAGCACATTCCACAAAATCTAGATGATTATGTTGAATTTGACACCATAAGGGTGGAGATGTAAGATAAAAAACATAGTTGAGGGGGGTAGCTGTAATTATTCAAATAAGAGGGATTTTTTCTAAATTAACCATACCTCAGGTGGTTGTTGTAATTTACCCTTCTTTTTATTCTCGAGCTTCTTCTCGTAAGAATTAAGTCTTTTCTCTTGTAGTTAAATCACCATGTACACTTAATCATCTATAACTAGATTTGAATAATTTTAATGATAAATTACAACCACCCCTGAGTTATGATCAAATTACGAAAAACCCTCTCAACTATGAATTTTCTTACACCTCCACCCTCATGGTGTCAAATTCAACATAATCATCTAGATTCCGTGGAATATTCTCTAGTTTGTACTCGTTTTGCGCAAAAATACAATTTCTGATGCACCACAATCTGATATATACAAGCCAAAAAACACATCTTATGATCATCTTGCTTCAAAATATGAAGCTCGAATGAGATAAAATAGGTGCAAAATTGAGAATATTCCATATAACCTAAAAGATTCCTCTAAATCTGAAACCGCAAGGGTGGACGTGTAAGAAGATTTATAGTTGAGGGATAGTTATAATTACCCAAACAAGAGGGGTTTGTTTGTAATTTGATCATACCTCAGGGGTGGTTGTAATTTACCATAATTTTAATAAGAAGAATAGGGATTATTTTAGAGACCCCCCTCATTTCGAAAATATATATAACTAACTACCATGTTGTTTACACCCTAGTCCAAACCCCCTTCATTTGGATAAAAATTTGACATACCTCCCTAGCCCACCCTGAAGTACCCAGAATACCCCTTTAAATCAGTTTTAAACCCTAGCCCAACCCATATTGGTCTTTATCTTCATCTCTCAATTCTCAGATCCAAATCCCCCCCCCCCCCCCCCCACAAGGTCTCTAACCGGCGATATTGCTTCCCGGAGTCATAATCTCAGGTGGTCGAAATTCGATGGTTCAACTATCATTGGATTCCTCTCGTCGAGCTCTTTCTTTTGGTGGGTATTTTATTCAGTTTGGAGTGCTAGATCTGTTTCTGCAATTTTTTTAGTCGGCGTATTTCGACGACGGTGGTCTTACTAGATGTGTAATTTGTTTTTCGCCAGACAGAATTTGACGGGCTGCCCATCGTTGGATTCCTCTCGTCAGGTTCTATATTTTGATGTCAATTTCATTCATTTTTATATTTTCAGATTTATTTCTATATTTCTTATATTTTGTTTTATTTTTATATTTTCATTTTTATATTTTCAGATATATTTCTCTCGATCTCTTATTGTTTGTTGTTTTTTGAGGATGTTTCTTTATTTTTTGTTGACTTGAAGGTGTCAAAGTTTTTTGTTGAAGTTACATCTGCTTTATTCAACAGACTGTATACATTAATGTACATTACTATACATTACTATAGTAACATGTAGGAGGTACATATGCTTATATTTGTGTATTTTCGATTTGTATTTTATTGGTTCTGAGGTGATTTATAATTAAATATTAAAATTTGTAAATATTTGTTATTGGATTTATGAATTTCTTTTGTATAAGCCAGTATTCGTGTGTATGTATATAATTGATCGACTAGGAATATGAGGCAAAAAAAAGAACATAAGTACGCATTACTATAGTTATTACAGTTACATGTAATTATTTTCAGTAAGTAAATATATTGATTTGAAATTAAAATATATATATATATATATATATATATATATATATATATATATATATATATATATATATATATATATATAACAAAGAGGTTTTTTATATAAAAATAAAAATAATAATGACAATAATAATAATAATAATAATAATAATAATAATAATAATAATAATAATAATAATAATAATAATAATAATAATAATAATAATAATAATAATAATAATAATAATAATAATAATAATAAATAAATAAATAAATCAGCGAAAATGATAAATGCAGGACCAGAAATGCTGAATCCAGTTTGGCCGAAAATTACATATAAAGGTAGTATAGTATTTTCATTTCTCTAGTGATATGTCAAAGGATGATTTGAGCTTGGGTTTATTCCTAGTTTATGTAAAATAACCCCAGAAGAATATTCATATTTTTAATGGTGTACAATTCATTAGTTAATTATAGCATAGTGTAAAATTCAACATAATCCTCTAGATTCCGTGGAATATAAAAAGATTTATAGTTGAGGGGTAGTTATAAATACCAAAAAAAAAGAAAGTTTTTTCGTACTTTAACCATACCTCATGATCTCAGGGGTGGTTTTAATTTACCCTTCCTCGACACGAACAAATATTATTTTTAATATTTTTCCGTTGTCTTCCTCGACACCCCTCCGTTCTTTCCCCTTTATTAAATGGAAGGGTATCCCAAGCTTCTGTTATCTCTATTCGCGTTTTCTCCTTTCTTTTGTTCTTTTCTTTTTTTTCTTCTCCTTTTGTTTGCTCTTCTGTATACTCTACAATTTTGAATGCTTCCCTTTTTGCCACCCAACTTCTAAAAATTAGTTTAATCAACCCGGAGATATCAAAAGAAAAAAGAGGGGATTTTTGGATTCTGTCCAAAAAAGAAGCGAATGCACATTTGCTTGAAACAATTCTAAAATAATTATTTTACGCCTTTGAGAGCGCATAGAACCTTTGATTATACCTCGCCGAAAGTCTGATTGTTGTGAATAGCGTAAATGAATTGTTTAAAATTTATTGGGCTAGTTCCGTCTTTTCATGAAAGTCAACGGACAAATTTTGATGCAAGGATCAGTGTGCGTCGCAAAACACGACATATAGGGGGGTTTTCGTTATTTTTTTAATACCTCAAGTAATTTTAGTAATGACCTTGTTGTCCACAAATGACCAAAACGACGTCATTTTAGTTTAGGTTCTCGATTCGTTCCACTATAATTTCATTTGGTTTGGGGGAGCGACCTTGTGAGTTGTGAGCCCGCCATGAACCAAAAGTGTATGTTTTTTTTTCATAATTATTCAAATCATTCTTTTTATTCTCGAGCTTCTTCTCGTAAGAATTAAGCCTTTTCTCTTGTAGTTAAGTCACCATGTATCCTTAATCATCTATGACAAGATTTGAATAATTTTAAGGGTAAATTACAACCACCTCCTGAGTTATGATCACATTACGAAAAAACCCCTCTTGTTTGGATAATTATATCTATCTCCTCAACTATGAATTTTCTTACACCTCCATCCTCATGGTGTCAAATTTAACATAATCATCTAGATTATGTGGAGTGTTCTCTAGTTTGTACTCGTTTTGTGCAAAAATACAGTTTCTGATGCACCACAGTTATATACAAGCCAAAAAACACATTTTTGATGTAGTTTATGATCATAAGATGTACATCTTATGATCATATTGCTTCAAAATGTGGAGCTCGAATGAGATAAAATTGATACAAAATTGAGAATATTCCAAATAATCTGGAAGATTCCTCTAAATTTACCACAATTTTAATAAGAAGAATATTCATTTTTTTAATGGTGTACAATTCATTAGTTATAGCATAGTGCTATAGTTTAGACCGCAGCCTGAGTAGTTGACAGTTAATGGTTTGTGTTAATCACATCTCAAATACTAATCAAAATGGAACATGAAAAATAATGGTAGATTAATTAACATTTCAGTCTTTAATTAGTACTGCCCTCGGAACAAAAACATGGCGTGTAACGCTGAACGAATTAAATCGATGTCTTTTTATTTTATTTTATCAACCGTTTTTATATTATTGACCCAATTTTTTTTTTTTAAAGATTCCATTAAATCAGATGATGAGATTCCATTGCACACACCAACTCAAGGGTACATGAAGGTCAGTTATATTAAGCTCAAGTTTTTGTGAAACTCAAAACTCATTTTTGAAGAAAAATTAATGCAAAAAATCAAACTATACCAAAATCAACATTTATATATTTTGTTGTCTAAAAGGTGGTCCTCATTCGATCACATTAAGTAAGAAGAGATAAAATGTACAACGGTTGCAAATATTAAATACATTACACGAACTATGTCACGCAACTAAGAATATTATCAACTTGACAATTATAATTGGTCACTTCCTCAAATTGACAACTATTAACATTACTGATTATGTTGAAGCCACCCTCGTCCCAGATTATTTTAGTATATATACACATGCAAGATCCTCATTACACACCTACAAAACAAGAATCCAAGAAACATTTATAAGTTTAAGATATCAATTAATTTCAATGGCTTTCAGTAAGCAAATTCTTGTATTTCTTGTTTTCGTTGGAATATTCAACACATGTAATGCTCAAGGATTGAAACTTGGCTTCTACAAGAAAACTTGTCCATCAGCTGAAGCAATCGTGAAAAAAGAAACTGCAAATATTATGTCTGTTGCTCCAACTCTTGCTGCTCCTCTTCTCAGAATGCATTTCCACGATTGTTTCGTTAGAGTATGTTTTCTTAAGCTCTCTTCTCTTATATTTATATTCTCTTCATAACTACTTAATGGATATATGTTTGTAAGCATTTTTTGCTTAAATTACAATCGGAATCCTACTCATATTCATACACCTCTACCTTCCTAATGGAGGGTGAGAACTGATTTAATCATATGGTTGGGAGTGGCATTTTAGAGCACTGCATAAACAATATTCTAAGTAACTTCTAGACGAAGTTAAGTACAATTGAGAGGAACTAATTAGTTACTTATTACATACAGGGTTGTGACGCTTCTATTCTACTGAACTCAACAACAAATAGTCAAGCTGAGAAAGATTCATTCCCCAATCTATCCCTTAGAGGATATGGATCCATCGACAGAGTGAAATCCGCAGTGGAGAAGAAGTGCCCCGGTGTTGTTTCTTGTGCCGATATATTAGCTCTCGTTGCACGAGATGCAGTTTCACTTGTTAGTACTGCAAATGATTACACACACACATATATTATATACATTTTATTTATTTATATAAATAAAATAAAATTTTGTTTATACAAAATTATACTTATTTATTTGAATGTATATATTGTGAATTAGTTGAATGGAGCATCGTGGCCAGTACCATTGGGAAGAAGAGATGGAAATGTATCAAACAGCACAGAAACTTTGTTCAATCTTCCACCTCCTTTCTTCAACATCACTCAATTGAAAGCTAGCTTTGCCTCAAAGGGTTTGAATGCAAAGGATCTTGTTGTTCTCTCGGGTAATAATCATTTATCACTTATTTTATTAATTAATTACATTATTTTTTTTTTTAAATTTTGTTCTAAAAACCCTAAATTTGCAGGAGGACACACCATAGGAACATCACACTGCTCGAGTTTCACTAACCGCCTGTACAACTTCACCGGCGTCGGAGACAGTGACCCTTCATTGGACTCGAACTATGTTGCTCGTTTGAAGACAAGATGCAGTGCGACTGATACCACTACACTTGTTGAAATGGACCCCGGAAGCTTTAAAACATTCGATACCGAGTATTACACTCTTGTTGCTAAAAGAAGAGGACTTTTCACATCTGACGCAGCTCTTCTTGCTGACAGTGAAACTAGGGCTTACGTCACCAGTCATGCTACTCCTCAAGGGTCAAAGGATTTCTTGAAGGACTTTGCAAAGTCAATGGTCAAAATGGGCAAGATTGGTGTTTTGACAGGGAGCCAAGGTGAAATTAGGAAAACTTGTGGTTTCATTAATTAATTAATTAACTAATTAATTAATGGGTGTTATTTGTGTTTTTTGGTAACCAGCTAGTTGTTTTAATATGTTGGTTGACAGGTGATTTTTGTACTTGTATTTTTTTTCTGTTGCTATTTGTTTTCTTTGTACCGGTTCACAGACAATTAAAGTTGTTCCTCCAATGGTGTTTGAATAAGATAAAATAAGAAATATTGTGAAGTCATATATATGGCTGTTGAAACTTCTCAATCTGGATCGTGTATTCCAAATATTATGGAAAATGTCTCAATTAAATTTTGTATTATATTAGTTATTATACTGAAATCATTTGGAAAATAAGAACAAGTCTATATTAACCATGCATTGAATATATATATATATATATATATATATATATATATATATATATATATATATATATATATATATATATATATATAATATATATGTATATATATATATAGAAAACATATAAAATATTTAGTTTAATTTGTATTTGTTCCAAGTTCATTGACTAGTCTCGGTCTTTAAGAATGTTGCGACTATTCTTACATTACATCATTATTACATAATTTGACTTATACATAGAATAAAAAATTGACACACGCATTTACTGCATTTACATGTATATAAACATAGGGTTCGCCCGAACGGCGTCGGAAAGGCCGGAACAGAACGAAACGATAACGGTGCCCTCTTTTCCAGAATCCGTAATCAAATCGGGATAACATCTGCTGGGTTGAATTAAAAAAAAAAAAAAGGAATAAAGAAAAAAGAACACGTGGAGGCCTGGTGGTGGACTGCATAGTTTTTAAAGTATTCAAAATTTGCAATCTATTCCTAATTGTTTTTTTATTTCTCTTAAAGTAAAGAGAGAATTTCATAACTTACAATTTGACCCTTATTTTTACTTATCAAGGTTTAAAGAATTGTTCTAAAATTAAAATTGGAGTTTTAATAATAGTTTGTATATTATTCTACAATAATATTAATATTAAAAACTTATTTGACATTATTTTTATTTTTTCGCATTTTGATTATAATTTGCCCATTCCGGCCGCGACGCAGCGGCGACATTGCAATGGAACTCGACCTTGTTGCCCATAGATGAGCAAAATGACGATGTCATTTAAGTTTAGGTTTCTCGATATGTTTCAGTAATTGAATTTGGTTTGGGGAGTGAACTCGTGCGCCAACGATGAATCAAAATTTAAGAATTTTCATTAATGATTAGTTCATTTACTTGAGATTGGAGAGATCGTAAAATCTTCAAATCATCTTGCGTTTTTTTTTTTTTTTTTATTCTCGAGCTTCTTCTCATTAGAGTTAAGCCTTTCGGTCAAGAAGAATATTGGTTTTACGAGGACGTTAACGAATTAATTTCTACGATCGGATCATGGTCAAGAGTTCTAATCATGTATATACCATACTTAATTTTAATAAGAAGAATATATACTGATAAATTAAGGTTTGTGCTAACCACATCTCAATAATTAATTAAATGGAACATGAAAATTAATGGTAAATTAATTAATATGACTTTTTAGTGTGTCTGAACATGGGATTATAGAGAGGTGCCCTACTATAATGATGAATAACTACTCTTACCAGAAACGTAGCGTGTGTTTTGTAACGTTATTACGTCTGAACGAATTAATTCGATTTTTTTTAAAAAAAAATCTCATCACCTCTCACGCAATATCAACCATTTTTAATATTATTGAAAAAAGAAAAAAATAATAATAATAAAAATTAATGATACCATTCAATCAGATGATGAGATAGTGCACACACCAACTCAAGGGTAACATGAAGTCAATTTATATTAAGGTCAAGTTTTTTTATTATTAATTAATAATATAGTTAGAAGTTGTTTATTCATTAATAAACTTAAAAGATCTACTTGTTCCTGGATTATTTTGAACTTTAAAGGCCTTGTTTGGTTCTCATGATAAAATTAACCAAAATATAATTAAAGATTTGTGCAATTTTATTAAAATTATCAGCATAACTAGACTAGATAATGAATTTATCCAAGCAAGTTTAATTGATTATAAGATGTAACCATATTCCCTCCAAATTCAAGCTCAGATCATCCGGTTTCCGTAAACTCTATAAAATTTGATTTTTTTTTAGAAAAAACCAAATTTAATTCCGTGAAACTCAAAACTCGTTTTTGTAGGACAATTACTGCCAAAAATAAATATAATCAGTTATCGAAAAGGTGTCCCTCATACGGTCACATTATTAGGTGAGAAATGATTAAATATAGAACATTTGTAGATATTAAATACCTTATACTCCGTACAATGTCAACCCTAACTAAGATTATCACCAACTTGACAATTATAAATGGTCACTTGCTTAAATTGAAAATTATTAACATACAGCTAATTAATTATGTTGAAGCCGCCCTCGTCCCAGATTGTTTTAGTATATATATACATGCACAATCCTCATTAACTCACCAACAAAACAAGAACTCAACAAAGATTTAAACCTTCTAATATGGCTTTCAGTAAGCAAGTTGTTGTATTTCTTGTTTTAGTTGGCCTATTCAACTTATGTAATGCTCAAGGGTTGAAGCTTGGCTTCTACAAGAAGACTTGTCCATCTGTTGAGGCGATCGTGAAAAAGGAGACCGCTAGTATTATGGCCGTTGCTCCAACTCTTGCAGCTCCTATTCTCAGGATGCATTTTCATGATTGTTTCGTTAGGGTATGCTCTCTCTCTCTCTCTCTCTCTCTCTCTCTCTCTCTCTCTCTCTCTCTCTCTCTCTCTCTCTCTTACATATATATGTATGTGTATAATTTATTTCAAGGCACGATCAAACTTTAATATTTATGTCAACTTTGAAATCCATCAATATATGTTTCTTTAGGTATTTTTATGTTGATGTGCTAATTAGTTACTTTTGATAGGGTTGTGAAGCTTCTATTCTACTGAATTCGACAACAAATAATCAAGCTGAGAAAGATTCGTTCCCCAATCTATCCCTTAGAGGATATGGATCCATCGACAGAGTGAAATCTGCAGTTGAGAAGAAGTGCCCCGGTGTTGTTTCTTGTGCTGATATATTAGCTCTTGTTGCACGAGATGCAGTTTCATTTGTAAGTACTGAAGATGATTATATATGTATATATAAGAATAAAATCTTGTTTATTTATAATTATACTTATTTATTTGTATGTATATATTGTAAATTAGTTGAATGGAGCATCGTGGCCAGTACCATTGGGAAGAAGAGATGGAAATGTATCAAACAGCACAGAAGCTTTGTTCAATCTTCCACCTCCTTTCTTCAACATCACTCAATTGAAAGCTAGCTTTGCCTCAAAGGGTTTGAATACAAAGGATCTTGTTGTTCTCTCCGGTAATAATTATGTGCTCCCTGTGTTCTAAAATATTTGTCTCTTTTCAGTAATTTTTTTGTAATATTAAATTATTTAATTTATCACTTTTAAAATCATGTACTACCAAAAAAATTTTTTTTTTAAATCATGTACTAAATTATTTTCGTCACTTTCTATATTTTCTTGTAACTAACAAAAACCCTAAATATGCAGGAGGACACACCATAGGAACATCGCACTGCTCGAGCTTCACTAACCGACTGTACAACTTCACTGGTGTTGGAGACAGTGACCCTTCATTGGACTCAAACTATGTTGCTCGTTTGAAGAGAAGATGCAGTGCGACAGATACCACTACACTTGTCGAAATGGATCCTGGGAGTTTTAAGACATTCGACATCGAATACTACAGTGTAGTCGCAAAAAGAAGAGGACTTTTCACATCTGACGCAGCTCTTCTTGCGGACAGTGAAACTAGGGCTTACGTCACCAGCCACGCTACTCCTCAAGGGTCAAAGGATTTCTTGAAGGACTTTGCAAAGTCAATGGTTAAAATGGGCAAGATTGGGGTTTTGACAGGGAGCCAAGGTGAAATTAGGAAAACATGTGGTTTCGTTAATTAATTTATTTATTTATTTAAATTATTATTGGGTGTGTGTTTCTTCTTTGTGATTTTTTTGTTCTCCTGTTTGTTACTTATCAATCATTTTCTTGTTGTTATTTGGTTTATTTGTATTGGTTCAGACAATAAAAAGTTGTTCCTCGATCTCTTGTTTGTACTTGATCTATGGATATTAAGATTTTCTTAAATTGGATAGTGAATTCCAAGTCATATGATATTGATAATTTATTGTAATGAAATCAAAGCTAAATGATTAGAGCAACTTGCTACACTGATTACATATATTTTTGGGATATGCAGTTTCCTTGTATCACTGATTACGTGTCTGTGCTACATAGGATTTATGTAATTTTTTTTTTTTTTTGAATAATTTAAAGAAAAAAAAAAAGGAAATACAGATAAGAATGAACTGGGAAGCGCTATAAATGAAAATGCTTCGAAGATTCAATTCCAAATTACAAATCAGAGTCTAGGTTGAAGAAGACGATACAACTCACAAAAATCAGCTGAAAAACGCAGAACGGCTACATGCCATATTTATACTTAGGTTGTAGGGTATCATACTGCCCAGCTCCATCAAATAACCTACTGTCAAATATATAAGTTCCCCTTGAGCAGTATTGATTACTGCCAAGGAGAATATATATATATATATATATATATATATATATATATATATATATATATATTAATGTATAATGAAATAAAAGAATAAAGGTATGAGTAATTGAAAGAATAATAGATTGAGATTTTCAGCTCAGTCTTCCAATTTCACACCAGAGATTCACACATCCAATATACACCACCAGAGTACCTCAAGAAGAACATATCTTCTCTCTCTCACACAACACTCAAACCCTAGATTACCCAGAAAACCACGAAGGAAGAACAGATCAAGCACTCAAGCTTACCCACTCACCAAAACCCCATTTTCTGAACTCACGAAGTAGAAAATCAGAAGGATTTAGGTCAAATTTAGGGTTTTCTCTGTCTTACCCTCTTCCAGCCTCCATGCCTGTATTTAAAGGGACCGAAGTCAAATAGAGCCGGTGAAGGCTGTACCGGAAAGTCAAAGTCAGCACTGTACCATGTTGTTTGACCTCCAGCCATAACTCAGTCAAGGCAGTACAAGGGAGGAAGAAGACAGAAGCAGGAGCGGCGGAGAAGAAGGGGAAAAGGGTTAGGGTTTCAGAGTGAGAGAAACGAAGAGAGAGAAAGTGATATTTAAGTGAGACAATGAACGGTCCAAATTCAGCCTAAAATCCAACGGATGGATTTGGCTCAGAAATGGACTGGGCTCACTTATAATAACTTGGGCTTAACTCAAAATATGGTGGTGTATAAAATATGATGGCAATTGGGCTCTATGGCCCACATCACATTTGGGCCAAAAACCAACAATTCTCCACCTTGGACCAAATGTGAATCATTAGTGAAAATTTCTAAAAAAAATTTTGGAAGTCATCATTGCTGATTTTTGACACACCAGTAGGAGCACACAGTTCATACAGGTATATCAAGTTGAGTTCACATAGAATACAACTTATATGCATTTAGAATAAAATACAGTAGTGCAATCACATAGGCAGCACAATCTAATTCACTCAGAAGAAGATTAAACAAGCAATCACAAAGAAAGCATAAATTAATAAGTCACACAGACTACTAACTAGCACAAAGCAAGTCAAGGTTTGGAAAGAATGTTCAAGTTTCTCAAACAAGAACAGAATTTTTCTGAAGGCAGACATTTTGTTCCCATGTCAGCAGGATTGAACTCAGATGGGATTTTCTCAAGATCAATAACCCCTTTTTCAACTACATCCCTAATGAAATGGAACTTCACATCAATATGTTTAGTTCTATCATGAAAAACAGGGTTTTTGCACAGTTGGATGCCAGATTGACTATCAGAAAATACTACCACTTTGGAATTAAGCATATCAACTTCAAACAACAGCCCTTTAAGCCAGATGGCTTCTTTTATAGCTTCAGTGGCAGCTATATATTCAGATTCAGTAGTAGATAGAGCCACAATGTTTTGGAGTTGAGATTTCCAACTAACACAAGCACCATTCAAGGTGAACACATAAGAGGTAGAGGATTTTCTATTGTCCCTATCATTGGCAAAGTTTGAATCCACATAACCACACAGTTCAATCTTAGTTTTACCTTTAGAAAACATCAAACCAGTATTCACAGTACCTTTCAAATATCTAAGCAGCCATTTTAATGCCTCCCAATGGGGCAAACCTGGATTAGACATATATCTACTCAAGCAACTCACAGAATATGCAATGTCAGGCCTAGTACTAACCATCAAGTACATAACAGAGCCAATGGCATTGGCATAAGGCACATTTTTCATTTCAGAGATTTCAGGCTCAGTCTTGGGAGACTGATCCTTACTTAGCAAAAAATGAGAAGCAAGAGGAACAGACACAGGTTTGGCAGACAGCATAGAAATTTTTTCAAGGATTATCTCAATATAGGAGGATTGATTCAGAAACAAAGTGCAGCCAGGTCTATCTCTAATTATGTCCATGCCAAGAATTCTTTTTGCATCACCAAGTAGTTTCATATCAAACTCATCACTAAGGCATTTAATCACATGATTAACAGTTTGAATGCAAGGACTAGCAAGAAGCATGTCATCCACATAGATAAGCAAGAACACAGGAATTTTTGCAGATTCTTTAAAATATAAGCATGGATCATATGAACTTCTTTTAAATTTTAAAGACATCATGCATGCATCAAATTTCTTGTTCCATTGCCTAGGTGACTGTTTCAGTCCATACAAAGATTTCTTTAGAAGGCACACATAATCAGGATGTTTTTTATCAACAAAACCCTCAGGCTGGCACATATAAATTTGCTCATCTAATTCACCATGCAAAAAAGCAGTTTTTACATCCATTTGTTTTAATTCCCAGTCAAAGTGAGCAATTAAAGCAAGCATGATTCTAACAGTGGTGAATTTCACAACAGGAGCAAATATTTCAGTATAATCAATACCTTCCTTTTGGATAAACCCCTTAGCCACTAGCCTAGCTTTGTATCTAACAGAGTCAGACTCATGTTTAACCTTAAACAACCACTTACAGTCAACCAAAGAGCATGTAGGAGGTTTAGGTACAAGAATCCAAGTATGATTAATATGTAAAGACTTCATTTCATCATTCATAGCATTTAACCATTCAACAGACTCATCAGAATTAAAAGCTTCCCTATAGGACTTAGGTTCATTACCATCTAGAGAATCAAACACATGAAACACATGAGAAGCAAGTTGATAATCATTCAAATGAGGGGGCCTAACAATGTTTCTTCTATCTCTGTCCCTAGCAAGTTGATAATCACTAAGATCATTCACAGAGGGAACATCAAGATTAGCATTTTGATCAAAAACAGTGTTTTCAGGCATCTCATTATTAACAACTTCATCATCAGAGTTTTCATTTTCAGTTTGAACAGAATTAACAGGTGGAATCTCCACCTCAGATGAAGTGGTATCAGGTGAAACAACAGTAGGAGCAGATAAGCATGGAAATTCATTTTCATTAAACACAACATTTCTGCTAATCACAGTTTTAAAACCCTGATCACCATACAACCAACATCTATACCCCTTAACCCCTTCAGGGTATCCTAAGAAAACACATTTCACAGATCTGGGGTCAAGTTTATCAAGTTTTTTATGAACAAACACAGTACAACCAAAAACTTTCAAATTTGATAAATCAACAGGTTTACCACACCATTTAGATTCAGGCAATTCCCCATTCAAGGGCACAGAAGGAGACCTATTTATCAAATAAGCAGCAGTAAGAACAGCTTCACCCCAAAAAGGTTTTTTCAAGCCAGAAGAATTTAACATAGACCTAACTCTATCAAGCAAAGTTCTATTCATTCTTTCTGCAATACCATTTTGTTGGGGTGTGTACACAACAGTTTTATGTCTCTTAATGCCAGATTCAGAACACAGAGTATCAAATTCAGCATTGCAGAATTCAGTTCCATTATCAGTTCTCAAAGTTTTGATTTTCTTTCCAGTTTGGTTTTCAATCAAGATTTTCCAATTTTTAAATCTCTCACACACATCAGATTTATTCTTGAGTAAAAACACAAACACTTTTCTAGAAAAATCATCAACAATAGACATAAAGTATCTATTACCACCATGAGAAGGAATTGGGGCAGGGCCCCACACATCAGCATGCACATATTCAAGTATGTCTGAACATTTAGAAGAATTGGGGAATGGGGAAACAGGAAATTTAACTTTAGTTTGTTTTCCAAAGATGCATGAGTCACATATAGGCAAATTGGTCACACAATCATCACTCAGATAATTATTCTTATGCAGAATTTCAAGACCTTTACCACTTATATGACCTAACCTTTTATGCCACAGAATAGACATGTCATGATTAACAGTGTTGGCATGCAAAATAGGTTCAGCAGAACACACATAGAGATTTTGCATTCTAACAGCTTTGAAAACAAATTTATCATGCAACATGATTCTTTGACAACCATCTCCCCAATTACCATGCAGACCACTATCTTCAAGAATAGCAACAGATAACAAATTACTGCTCAGTTTGGGAACATGCCTAACATTTTTAAGAACTAATTCAAAACCAGATTCAAATTTTAGGCAGATTGTTCCAATTCCAACTACAGTTCTTTCACTGCTATCAGCCATAGACACATTACCGTTTTCAAGTTTCACATAGGAAGAAAACAGATGTCTATGAGGTGTCATATGATGGGTGCATGCAGAGTCAAAAATCCAATCATTATCACAAAGAGAGGAGATCACAGAGTTCACATAATCATGCATTACATCACCTACCATAAACACATCACCAAGGTTATCAGTCACAACATTAGCATGTTCATTGGTTCTTTCCTTTTTAGGCTCAGAACACTCATTAGCATAATGACCATTTTTACCACAGTTATAACACTTTCTGCCTTTGGCTTTAAACTTATTCCACCCCTTGCCCTTTTTAGGTTTTTGTAAAGACTGGTTTTGGTTACTAGAGGAAGCCTTGTTCTGAAATTTATTTTGAAAATTGCTTTGAAATTGATTTTTAGGCTTCCCTTTCACAAAGTTGATTTCACCAAAAGATTTACTACCCTTGGTAGTTTTTAAATCCAGTTCTTTGCTTTTTAAACCATTTATCACAGTGTCCAAAGAAACCTTATCTCTGCCATACTTAATGGCTGACTTTACATCACTGTAAGTATCAGGAATAGCATTTAACAAAACAATAGGAGAGTAATCATCAATATTTTTGTCTCCAGTTAACTTAATATCCTGAACCAGTTTTGTAAAAATGTCAAGGTTTTCATCAATGTCTTTGTTTAAATCCAGTTTGAATCTAAAAAAATTTTCCAACAAAAACATTTTGGAGGGTAAGGAGGTTTCAGTATAAAGTTCTTCCAATTTATCCCACAAGGCTTTAGCATTATCTTGTTTTCCTAGTTTTCTAATCACAGAGTCACTTAGGTTCAAGATAATCAAAGAATAAGCAAGTTCATCAAATTCTGCCTTCTTGGCAGCAGTAGTGTTATCATCATGCTAATGTAACAGCTTTAAAACATTTTTGTTGCACTAAAACACCTTTTATTTTCTGTTGCCAAATAGGAAAATCCCCTTTTCCATCAAAAGGAGCTAAGGGATAAGCATTCATAGTTTCACACAGATAAGAGGCACAGAATCACACAGTCACACAGAATCACACAGAATCACACAGAAATACAGAGTAACACAATAAATATTCAGATTGCCCTCCCCTTTCCAGATTCCTGCGACACTGAGGTGGTCCGGACAAGAAAGGGTGGATGAGAGCAATCCTAAACTACACTAAGTGCGGAAAAATAACCAAACAGAAGTAAGGAAAGGATCAAGTAAGGTCAAGTAATGCCACACAGGGCCACATAATGCCACACAGGGCCACCACGCCACACAGAGCCAACTCAATAGCCACACAGGGCTCCCAAACTCCACAGGTCAACGTACAGAAAAGGAAAATTAGGGTTTCAGAGGTGTTACCTTGACAAAACCAAGTTAGGTTTTGATTACTCCTCCGCTTTGAGTAGAGCT
>NW_012194764.1:158684-176942 GCF_000504015.1 Erythranthe guttata
AAAAAGAAAAAAAAAAAAGCCACCGGATACGGAACAGGGCGATACTAGCTGGTACCACGGTCTACCTGGTGTAGATTACACAATCTTCTAGATTCCGTGAAATGCTCTCTAGTTTGTACTTGTTTTGTGTAAAAATGCAGTTTGTAATGCACCACAATCTCATATATACAAGCCAAAAAACACATCTTATGATCATTTTGCTTCAAAATGTGGAGCTCGAATGGGATAAAACGGGTACAAACTTGAGAATATTCCATATAATCTAGAAGATTCCACTAAATTTTACACAGTAAGGGTGGACGTGTAAGAAGATTCATAGTTCAGGTGGTGGTTGTAATTACCCAAACATGAGAGGATTTTCGTAATTTAACATTACCTCAGGGGTAGTTGTAATTTACCATATATATATATATATATATATATATATATATATATATATATATATATATATATATATATATATATTATATATATATAAAAGATATGTTTGAATTATGACAACATGGTTCAATATGTTTCATGACAGTTAGGATGTATGTGCTATATTTATCTTACTGATATTATTGACAAAAAAAGAAATAAAGATTCCATTGAATTAATCAGATCATGGTAGTGCATGCACCAACTTAAGGGTAACATGAAGGTCAAGTTATATTATATATTAAGGTCAAACTTTTATTATTTATTAGTATAGTCTAGTTAGAAGTTAGTATTTATTTATTAATAAACGAATTAGCAGCCTCTCAAAAAACAATTGATAGATCCACCTGTTCTTGGAATATTTTTTGTTTGGTCCTCAAGAGAAAAATTAACGAAAATATATACATTGTGCAATTTTATTAGAACTCGTCAGCGTAATTAGGCCTCGTTTGCTTACCCTATATTGAATTAGATTCGATTAGACTTTAGATTTATTCTCTACTAATTAACTAATTACATAATTAGTAATATTTTCGGTAAATATATTACAGTATTAGAATTGTTGACATATGTGATTTTTCAGTATTCATATCATAATTTTATAGACAAAATCATATTTTTTGTCCTATTTAAATACTATACCTACAAAATTAATCGCATGAGTATCGCAACAATCTATGTAGTAAGGAAACTTCAATTTCTTAACATATCCGTGTTTCGGACACGTTTGGTGTTTGAAACTCGAGAACACCTGCCTGAAACTTTGTGGGACATTTTGTAATTTATGAAAAGTTAGAAACATGTTTGAATATGAAATTTTCAAACACTTTTATTTTTATTTTTATTTTTATTTTTTTGGCCAAAACGTTTTTATTCCATTAAATACTTTTGAAAGGGGGCCTCGTTAAAAAAATTGTGGGTCCACACAAGGAAAATAGTACCCCTACAAACGAAAAGGAACAAAAACGGGACAAGCAAAGTCCTATACAATCCATTACAAAAAGGCCCAAAAATAGGGCTAAAAAGAAAAAAAATAAAAATGACAGAGCCTAAAAAGACTAAATACTAAAAATTGCTGGAAGGCCCCAGGCGGGGGTGGAAGTGTAAATACAATAAAATGCCACTCCTAACAGCTACATCTTTGTACCAATTCCGAAAATTGCATAAAACGCCCTAGGCGAGGATGGATGTGCAATAACCAAAAAGCTGAAATGCATGGCGCTACTTCCATCAAACACTTTTATTGCTTCCCTAATTATTTACATAATTTAATTATGAATTGCAAATTTAAAGTTGATAATAATGTTTATTTTGAATATATTTGTATTGAAATATGTTAAAATAATTAATATATAAATAAAATTTAAATATGTTTATATAGCATATTTATAAATATACCCCCTATACATTTAATTTTTACATGTTTCTCCCAACTTTTCGTATCCCCAATTTAGTGTACAATTAGTAGTGTCTGACGTCATACACATTCGAATGCAATATTAAGGTTTAATCACACACAAAAAAATGAAGTTTATTAGAAAACTTAAAACCCATTTTTTTAGAAATATTACTGCAAAAAAAATCAAACCACGCCAAAGTTTGTATAATTAGTTATCGTGGCCACCCTCATTCGATGACATTATTAGGTGAGAAATGATAAAATACAAAACAGTTGCATATATTAAAATAATATACTTATACTACGTACTATGTCAACCCTAACTAAGATTATCATCAACTTGACAATTATAATAATTGATCACTTGCTCAAATTAACAACTATTAACATACAGCTAATTATATTCAAGCCGCCCTTATCCCAGCTCAATAGTTTTCGTGTGTGTATATATATGCACATGCATGATCATCATTACACACCAACAAAACACAACAAACACTTAGCTTGTTTGAGTTATCCGTTAGTTCCAATGGCTTTCAGTAAGCAAATTCTTGTATTTCTTGTACTAGTTGGCATATTCAACATATCATGTAATGCTCAAGGATTGAAGCTTGGCTTCTACAAGAAGACTTGTCCATCTGCTGAGGCGATCGTGAAAAAGGAAACTGCTAGTATTATGGCCGTTGCTCCAACTCTTGCCGCTCCTATTCTCAGAATGCATTTTCACGATTGTTTTGTTAGGGTATGTTGACTTAAAATTAAATATCTCATATTGCATTTCCATTAACTAAGATGTGTGTGTGTGAATACATGTATATATATTAAGTAGTAACTTTTGTTTTGCAGGGGTGTGACGCTTCTATCCTACTGAATTCGACAACAAATAATCCAGCTGAGAAAGATTCATTCCCCAATCTATCCCTTAGAGGATATGGATCCATCGATAGAGTGAAATCCGCAGTGGAGAAGAAGTGCCCCGGTGTTGTTTCTTGTGCCGATATATTAGCTCTCGTTGCACGAGATGCGGTTTCACTTGTAAGTACTGTAGACGATTACATATATATGTAAATAAAATCTCATTTATATAAGATTATACTTATTTATTTATATGAAATGTATAGTTGAATGGAGCATCGTGGCCAGTACCATTGGGAAGAAGAGATGGAAATGTATCAAACAGCACAGAGGTTTTGTTCAATCTTCCACCTCCCTTCTTCAACATCACTCAATTGAAAGCTAATTTTGCCTCAAAGGGTTTGAATGCAAAGGATCTTGTTGTTCTCTCAGGTAATAATTATATACTCGTCTGTTTTACAATATTTGTCTCTTTGGAGTAATTTTTTTTGTCCTAAATTATTTAATTTATCACTTTTGAAATTCATTAATTCATTCATTAATTACAAATATTTTTATTTTGTCATGCATCACTCTTAATCAATTGAAAGACAATCAGTTGAAAGACAAGGGTATTTTCGTCATTTGTTATATTTTCTTGTAACTAACAAAAACCCTAAATTTGCAGGAGGACACACCATAGGAACATCACACTGCTCGAGTTTCACCAACCGCCTGTACAACTTCACCGGCGTAGGAGACAGTGACCCTTCATTGGACTCGAACTATGTTGCTCGTTTGAAAACAAGATGCAGTGCGACCGATACCACTACACTTGTCGAAATGGACCCTGGCAGTTTTAAGACATTCGACATCGAGTATTACACTCTTGTTGCTAAAAGAAGAGGACTTTTCACATCTGACGCGGCTCTTCTTGCTGACAGTGAAACCAGGGCTTACGTCACCAGCCATGCTACACCTCAAGGGTCAAAGGATTTCTTGAAGGACTTTGCAAAGTCAATGGTCAAAATGGGCAAGATTGGTGTTTTGACAGGGAGCCAGGGTGAAATCAGGAAAACTTGTGCTTTCATTAATTAATTAATGAGTAGTGTTCGCTGGGGAACTAGCTAGTTGTTTCAATTTGTTGGTTGGCAAGTGATTTTTGTACTCTCTTTTTTTTTTGTTGGTATTTGGTTTCTTTGTATGGTTCAGACAATAATGAAGTTATTCTTTCTATCATATTTGAATAAATAAAATAAGAAATCAGTGAAGTATACCTTTTGTACTTCTCAATCTGGATCGTGTATTCCAAATCGTGTGAAAATATGTATAATCAGTGAAGTTGTACCTTTTGTTGTTAAAAATATCAGCAAGGACCCTCTTATGTTGTGTTTTACGAAGCACACCGCCCCTTACTTCAAAATTGAGGGTTGACTTGTATGCAATGATTAAATTACCCCTAATAAGTTTTCAGTAATTTTCAATTTTATGGTGGGTGGGGAATTTTTTTTTTCCAGATAGGAAGAAAAAAAGTGCCGCGGCGGCAATTTTCGGTGGACGGAAATTGTGAAGCTATAGTAGCGGTGGTGGCATTCAAAGGCAGCAGCGGCGGCAGCGTTGTGAATCAGAGAGTCGGCTTCGAGTTTGGCGGAGTAACTATGCAGTGACGGCAAATGATTCTTCGAGTTTGACATTCTTCTTCTTCTTCCTCAAGATACGAATTAAGTTTCACAAATTGGAAGAAAATGCTATGGAAACTGGAAGAAAGTGCTTTCAAGGGTTGTTTTTGTTTCTTTTTTTTTTTCGTTTGGGCAGGGATGCGCCGAAAAAGTTTGAGACGCCGTTTTTCTTCATTTTTGTTTTCTTGGATTTGGAATAGAAATGAACTTCATGCTTAGACCTGGGCTTGGTTGATGGTTTTTGCTAGAAAAAATCATAGTGAAAAAAGTGGAGGGCTGCTCTTCAGGTTGAAGAAAAGGGCTTACTTGAAAATATAAAGGACTCAATTGAAAATATTAAAACATTTATTTTGGTACTTATGAAATTTCTGGTTGCATTTTGGTATTTTCGTGTCAAAAAACGAACTCCCAATCGCATTCGTGGGGAGTGAAGTGCACGGTCAGCTCTCAAGGGCTTTATTGCCTTTGACTAATTTTTATAGGAGGATATTTGCTATTTTTTTTAACAGGAGCTCTTTTTCAACAATTCGAGATTACACAAGAGTGGTTTTTGCAAAAGAACTGAAAATATTTGTATGTAAGCGCGGGGTTGTAACTAAGGCACCCCAAGGGGGACTGCCGCCCCTCGTGGAAAATTTGTTTTTTTAATGTTTTTAATAGTTTTTTTTTTCTTTTCTATCTATATTTTAAAAACACCAAGGGGGTCATTTTGTTACGATTCCTAGTTCAAGGGGGTGTTTGTGACAAACCCTATAATTCAAAGCTGCAAACTGTACTTTTCCATTAATATTATTGTGCTAGATAGTAAATATATAGCAATATTAAACAGTAAAATAGTTAATTTTGTTGTTAACCACAGTAATATTACTGTTTTTATTGGGGCCAGAAAATGTTATGCAAAATAATAAAAAAGAAGAAAAAAAGTTCAACGCCAGAGACCCGCCGGCGGCGACGGTCAAAATTGAAGTGAAAATTGAATAATTGGTGAAATTGTGGTTAAATTAGGTTCAAAAAAATGAAATTGAAGTATATTAAAATATAAGGGGTGTTTTAGTCTTTTACACACCTCTAAACTTTGTCTGGACTTTTCTATAAAAGATATTTGAAGGGTGAAGATAGATTGAAATAAATTGTCCGCCACAGACTTATTTCTAATTATTAGCGTATATATATTATATATTATGTATATATTATTATTATAGTTACCTTGTGTAATAGGTTATGATTTTCTACATATAACTATATATATGATTAATATACGTGAGAGACACAATTCTCTCTTTCTCCAATTATATTTCTCCTACATGGTATCAGAGTCAGGCCAAATGAAAGGTCCTGAGTTCGAATCCCACAGTCACCCATTTAAAAATATTTTCAAGTGCAAGGTTTCAAATAGTAATTCATCCTTATTCTCTGATTTCATCCTTATTACATAATTTAACTTATGCATAGAATAAAAAATAGATGATACACGCAAATACTGCATTTACACTTGTAGCATAGTTTAGAGTAGTTGACAAGTAGTGTTGTATGCTAACCACATTTCAATAATTAATCAAATCGAACATGAAAAATAATGGTAGATTAATTAATCAAAGGATCTTGTTCTTTCAGGTAATAATTATGTATACCCCATTTGTAAAATATTTGTCTCTTTGGGATTTTTTTTTTCAAAATTATTAATTTGTCAATATAGAATTCCAATAATGCATTAATTGCACTCTTTTCAATTTTTTTCATTTATCTCTTTTAATAGAATTCCAATGTTATATTTTTCGCATAAAAATTAAAGTAATTCCAATGATGCATAAATCGCACTCTTTTCATTTTTTTTTTATTTTTCACTATTAATTAATTAATTGAAAGTTAATCAGTCCGGCAACAATTCATAACAACGGTATTTTAATTATTTTCTATATATATTTTTTTTAATCAGTGCATAGTTACCGATTTTCTTAATACATAAGAAATAATAAAAAAAATGAGATCTATTGTGGAACTGATGGAGTATAAGGGGTGGAAATCGGAATGGAATTTCCAAATTCCGCCAATTCTGATCCGAAATATCCGAATTTGGAACCGTAGTTTTCATTCCGATTTCCAAAGTTCTGATTTTCGATCCGATTTTAGTTCCTAATATTTCTATGATTTTTCAAAATATATAATGTAATTTTATGTTATGTTTTATAATTCCATAATATAACTTGTGTTATATGTTATATGAAAAATATAAATACCGAAGGGTCAAGTAAATTAAAACCTTAGAAAAAATTAATTGGTATAAAAAACTTTATGTTTCGTGATAAGAAAATCTATGTTTCAATTTGTTGCTCCTACATGTGTTTTTATTTGTTGTGTTTTGTTGAAGTCTCTTTTGGATTTTATTGCATTTTCCAGCAAAGTTTCAAAAAAAAAATAGAAAAATATTGTGAAAATTTTCATTATATCCGAATTCGGAGAGTAATTATAAACTAATGCAATTTCCGAAATCCCGCCTGCTTCAACTTCACAGGCATAGGCGACGACAGTGACCCAATTCACTGGACTCGAACTACTTTGATTGTTTATTAGAATGCATGCCAGCTGGAATGCTGTGGATTAGTTGAGCTATAAATAGCAATCTAATTAACTCTGTGATCTATCAGAAATAATGAAATCTCAAGTATGAAATTTAATATGGTATCAGTTTGATACAAATGAAATATTCCGATGATTCGCTTCCGTAAGCCAAAATCTTAGATTCTTCGAATTTTCGATCACGTATTTGATTGTGTTATCATTTCCAGAAGTTTTCTCTTCTGCGTTTTTCTTGTTCGATCCACTCCGGATCGTGATCTAGGGAGACGAACAATCGGACGTTCACTTGTTGATGATCCTACAGGTCAATATTTCTTGAGTCCATCGGAAGCAAGAACTGTTGAACAGTCGACGTTTAGTTGCTGCCAATTGAACTTAAGTTCAGTGGTGGAGCCAGGATTTTTCATCTGATCAGTGGACTAAAGGTTTACGGGTGTTTGGGAGCAGAGCCCCCGTTTTTATTTTAATAGCTACTAGCATTTTTCCCCGTGCGATGCACGAGGTAGCATTTCAAAATCAAAAACTGGCCTATTTTTAATAAAAAACAAAGTAAGGCTTTTAATAAAATGAATGAGTTTATGCTTTATTTTATTTAGTTTATGTTAATTTATTTTAAAGGATTGAATGATATATGCTTGCAATGTTCAACCATAATTTTGGATGTACAAGATTTTCGTTTCATTTTATTTTGTAAGGATTTTTATTATATTATGATCTGATATGCCTATTGGCCCAGCCCAATAGACCCATATTTACTGGGCCACAGGCCCAACTCAGTAGCTATTTATACGAAGGCCCAGTCACACCTAAAGAAAGTTGGGCCCGATAAATTGATCTCGGCCCAATCAATAAAGTATAAATACAACTTAAATTCATTTAATAAAGGTACGTTATTATTATTCAATCAATTCTTCTTTTCGAATTCTCTCTACAATTACCAACTATCTTCACGTCTGACTTGAGCGTCGGAGGGGTTTCCGCCGGATCAACCCCCGGCTTAGATTACGTGTTTTCTGTTCGCAGGATCCTAGAGTAAATTAAAGTTCTCAGGACTATCTAGCTCGTGAGCACGTGACCTACTTTGCTCTCCCAGCTTCAACACACTAGGTGATTTATTTTTTACGTCATCATTTTGGCGCCGTCTGTGGGAATGCAGACCAGATCACGTAGCCAGCAAGATCCTCCTGAGTCCACTCGGAGAGAGAATGACACAGCTAACAACCTCCCAGTTCGAGGAGGCTCTGGCTTGCCACCTCCTCCACGTGCTCCGGATCCACCACGTGAGGTTCAGGTGATTCCCCCTCGGGATCCACCACTCGCCGATCCTCCACTACAGGCTCCACCTCTACCTGCTTCTCGAACGGTTCAAATAACCGAGGAGGCACTCCAACGAATGATAACAGAAGTTTCTACTCGCGCCGCCACTGATGCGGTGGCGCAATATATCGCCACGATGGCAGCAAACGCTCCCCCCGCGATCCCAGCTAACGCTCCCCCCGTGATCCCAGCTAATGCTCCACCCGCAATGCCACCTAGGGTACAGCAACCGGCCCAGAACAATGACGATCGGATAAGTGTATCCTCATCCACCTCAGATCCAAGATCCCGGATGCAGTTATCTACCAATCACAGGGAACCACAACCCAGACAACAACGCCACCATTCACTCCAACGGGGTGATGCGTCTCTACGAAGAGCTCATATCTTTAATGAAGGGGAAGACGAGATAAATAGTAGAGTATCTCGCCAAAACCAGTTCCCCAGATTGAACAACCCAATTGACGGAAGAGCGCCAGTCCCAACAAGGCGCAGTCCTTTCACCCTGAACATCCTCAACGAGGTATTACCTCAAGGAGTGAAAGTATCAGGCTTACCTCAGTTCGAAGGAACTACCGACCCGCAGGAACACATAGAGAAGTTCCACGCTATGGCAGATTTATATGGCCCAACAGATGCAGCAATGTGTAAGATGTTCCGCACCACTCTCTCCAAGAGAGCCATGAATTGGTTCAATGCTCTGCCCACATGATCAATTGACACTTTCGCTCAGTTATCATTGCGCTTCACCAACCAATTTGCCATCAATAAGCAATATGCTAAAACTCCAGCACATCTCTTCTCTATCGTACAGAGAGACAATGAAACACTCCGCAACTACATCAGGCGTTTCGTGGAGGCTGTTCATGAAGTTCCCAGTGTAGGACAAGATATGCTCTCAGGGATTATGCAGCAAAACCTGAAGTCGGGTAGGTTCAAAGAATCTATCGTAGGAAGACCTCCTGGCAACTTAGATGAGCTGTTAAATCGAGCTGAAAAATACATACGCATAGAGGAAGCTTCTGCCAATGCTCCTCCCAAGAGGAAGAGAGAAGATGACCGCCCGGATATTAGGAGACGAGATGATCGACGTCCTCCACCCCCGCCTCAAGGCCAATCATCTTCAACTTATAATCGATTCACTCCACTCAATACTCGCCTCACTGAAATACTTCATGTGATTGAACAAAAAGGTCTAGCAGAGCCTCCACGCCCAATGCAACCCAATGCGAAACGAGAAAAATCGGATCGCTATTGTCGATTCCACAAAGATAAAGGGCATACTACCGAGGAATGTGCGCAACTCAAATTGGCGATTGAGAGGTTGATCAAGCAAGGCCACTTGAGCGAATACATTGATAAGCCTCGAAATAAGCGCCGCGATGATCTTCCACGCCGAGATAACAATAGAGATCAACAGCAACGACGAGAGGAGGGGGGTCATCGGCGCGACCCAGATAACAATGATAACCAACCCACCCGAGGAATCATCTCTTTTATCTCCGGAGGACCGGCAGGTGGCGATCACAAAATGCGAGACGCACCCTCGCTCAATCAGCACGTATGAATCAAGAACATGCTTCTCCATCCGCATCCGTCTATCAAATACGAAGACCTGATCATGGCATAGTCTTCAACTCCTCAGACCTTGAAGGTCCAGATGAAGATCATGTCGATGCGTTAGTGATAACAGCAACGGTGGCCAACTTCATAGTTAAAAAGATATTAGTGGACGGTGGGAGCTCAGCCGACATTATGTATCTCCACACATTCAAGCAGCTAGGCATAGATAACGCACGGTTCAGTCCCATCACTACACCACTGAAAGGATTCACGGGAGAAGGTGTTTTATCCATGGGGGAAGTAGAGTTACCCATCTCCTTAGGGGAAGATCCTTGTCGAGTAACGAAAATGATAAAATTCCTTATTGTCAACAAACCATCCCCTTATAACATCATCGTGGGAAGGCCCGCGATCCATACATTCAAGTCTGTACCTTCATCGTACCACCAAAAGTGGAAATTCCCCACTCCTTATGGAATGGGAGAGGTACTTGGAGATAGGCGTCTCGCTCGAGAATGTTATGCAAGAGCTCTACGTGAGCCATCTAAGAGACCTATTCCTTTAGGGAAAGGAGACGACACCCCGAGACAAGATAAGCGAAAATGGGTCAACGCAGTCATCGAAGCTGATAAAGAAATCCTAATCAGCGTACCCGACGACACCGCCAAGCTAGCCGCGGTTGAAGAGCTCAAATCAGTAGAACTCATACCCGGAGATAATTCTAAGCTTCTCCGCATTGGCTCTGATCTAGATCAAGAAGTGGAGAATCAGCTAGTTAACTTCCTTAGGCACAATGGAGACGTATTTGCTTGGAAAGCTCAAGATCTAACAGGAATTCCTCCGAAACTAGCATTGCATCGACTAAACGTTGACAAAAGATTGAAACCGGTCAAGCAACGTAAAAGGACTTTCGGTCCTGAGCGCAACAAACATATCAAAGAGGAAGTGGCAAAACTCTTAGATGCAGGCCACATTAGATCGGTTCAGTATCCCGAGTGGTTATCCAATGTGGTATTAGTACCTAAACCCGGAGGCAAGTGGAGGCTATGTGTAGACTTCACCGACCTCAACAAGGCATGCCCGAAGGATCCATTTCCCTTACCAAGGATCGACCAGCTCATAGACTCAACCTCAGGGTGCGAACTTCTCAGCTTCCTTGATGCATATCAAGGATACAACCAAATATTGCTCGCCCCAGAAGATCAAGAGAGAGCTAGTTTCATTACTGACCAAGGCATCTACTGCTATCGAGTTATGCCGTTCGGTCTCAAGAATGCAGGAGCTACTTACCAACGCCTGGTGAATACGATGTTCGCGGACTTGATTGGTAAGAACATGGAAGTGTACATTGATGACATGCTTGTCAAGAGTATTAAAGTCGCGGATCACCTAACCGATTTAAGTCAATGCTTCTCCATCTTACGTAAATACAAGATGAAGCTCAATCCCCTAAAATGTTCTTTTGGAGTTCGAGGCGGAAAATTCTTAGGGTATATGATATCACAACGGGGAATTGAAGCCAACCTAGCAAAGATTGAAGCTATCACCTACATGGCCCATCCCACATCGATTAAGAAGGTCCAACAACTTAACGGTTGCTTGGCAGCCCTAAACCGATTTATATCTCGATCAGCTGATAAGGGCCTTCCTTTCTTCAAGGTACTAAGAGGTGGGAAAAAGTTTGAGTGGAATGAGGACTGCCAAAGAGCCTTCACAGAATTGAAAGCATATCTCACTTCCCCACCTCTACTAACGAAGCCCCAACCAGGAGATACTCTCTTCCACTATTTAGCTATTTATGCTGATGCCATTAGCGCAGTGCTCGTTCGGGATGGTGAAAAGGGTCACCAACCAATATATTACATAAGCCGAGCTCTCCAAGGCCCAGAGCACCGTTACACCAATATGGAGAAACTTGCTCTCGCGCTCATCAATGCAGCCAGAAAGTTACGTCCGTACTTCCAATCGCACCAAGTGATAGTTCTCACCAACTATCCCCTTAAACAAATATTGAGAAGTCCCGAAACTTCCGGACGATTAGCTAAATGGGCTATAGAGCTAAGTGAATATGGGGTTGAATTCAGACCACGCCCAGCCATCAAAGCTCAAATCCTGGCAGACTTTGTAGTAGAGATGACTACATCGGAGGAGAGCACCTCCATACCCACTTGGACCATCAATGTCGATGGATCATCCACCGCTACAGGAGGAGGCGCGGGTATTGTATTAACAAGCCCAGATGGCGATGAATTAGAGTATGCTCAACGGTTTGATTTCAAAGCCTCCAATAACGAAGCCGAATATGAAGCTTTGGTCGCTGGTATCCGCCTCGCTTTAGCAGCGGGAGCTCGCAAACTCATAATACACAGCGATTCCCAGTTAGTAGTCAACCAAGTCCTTGGGACCTATGAAGCCAAGGAAGAATCCATGGCAAAGTACCTTGCTCTTGCGCATACCCTCCTCTCAAAATTGGACAGCTATGAGATAAAGCAAGTACCACGAGCCAACAATATTGATGCAGACAAGTTGGCTAGACTTGGAAGTTCCATGGCAAGCATTGGAAGCCGGAAAATCACCCTCCTCACGGCTTCCCAACCAGAAATAGCCTCCACCGACGGAGTGAATTGCGCTGAAGAGAGCGAACCCTGTTGGATCACTGTTAAGTGTATATTTTTACACTTTATCGTATCTTTTTATTTGAGCTTTTGGTGTGTTTTAACGATAATTGGTGCTTAAAAAGTTGATTTATTGTATTTTAGGTACAAATTGAAGAATTGGAAAATTATGGGGTCAAAACTGCAATTTTGGAGAAAATATGGGCCAAAAGTGAAAAAAGCAGAATTCTGGAGAATAGACCGCGCGGCCGTGCGGATTTTAGGCATAAATCTCACACGGCCGTCCGGATGGGCGAGTTGGCGCAGTGAGGGAATCTTAATTGTACAAGGAAACTGCCTTCTTCCCCAAGTTTTTCACCCTATATAAGACCAAGCCAAGCACACAATTAGGGATCCATCTTTTTACGCAATTTCAAGAGCAACAAAGCAATAACGAAGAATTCGAAGACTCCAAGCAAAGATTTATCGTCTATGATTTATTTTATTTGCGTTTTTGATTTAATCATGAGTAGCTAAACTACTTATTTCTAGGATTTTATTTGGAACCCTATGTGGGATTTATGAACCCTTTTCTATGATTTTATGCAAGTTTTAATTCCGGATTATTTCTTCTACTTGTTTTATTAAGTGCATGAACTTGATCAACTTATGTGCTTTTATGTTATTGTTAATCGCATGAATCGGAAGATCGGGTTAATAATTAGAACTGTGGTAGAAGAGCCTTTGTGGTATTAACATAGGAATATAGTTAATCTCTTAGGTAGCCATTATTGAGATTTGTGTTTAATGCTGTGTTCTAGAATTAATTGCATAGGAATATAGTAATTGAATCTAGAGTATTAGAATCGTAATACACGCGGAAGCGGGTTATGATTAAATTAGCATCTCAGGTTAATAATCCGGGTTAATTGCTTGCATAATTGAAGGAATTGGGGGATTAATAATCACATAGGGGGAAGAATAAAATCCTAGGCTTGTTTTATCTGATTAAATCTTCGTTTTAATTGCTTTCTTGTTTTTGTCGTTTTAATTAATTGCTTTAGTTTAATTTAGTTTATTAATCATCTTTCGACTGTGTAGGGTGGGCTTGATAATAATTGGTAGAATTTAGCGTCTAGGGTTAGATAATTAAATTTTCCCTGTGGGTTCGATATCCGGACTTAATTGTCCACTATATTACTTGTACGATACGTGCACTTGCGTGTAGGTTTTCGCCCAACAATCACCCCCATCGCAAACTATCTCAAAAGCGGGGAACTTCCGACTGACATCGCCCAAGCGAAGAAAATAAAGGTAAGGGCGGCTCGTTTTCTAATGATAGGTGAAGATCTCTACAAGCGAGGGTTCTCCTTCCCCTATCTTAAATGCCTTAACCCATCAGCAGCAGACTATGTGCTTCGGGAAGTACATGAAGGCATTTGTGGTAATCATTTAAGTGGAAGAAACTTAGCTCTCAAAATATTGAGACAAGGTTACTATTGGCCCACCATGCATGAAGATGCGAAAAGACTAGTGCAGAGATGCAAGCCTTGCCAAGAACACGCTAACATCCTTCATCTCCCAGCAGCACCGATGCAACCGATTGACAGTCCCATACCTTTCGCTCAATGGGGAGTTGACTTGGTCGGTCCTTTTCCACCAGCAACAGGAGGGCGCAAGTTCCTCATTGTAGCTGTAGATTACTTCACCAAGTGGGTAGAAGCGGAACCTTTAGCTCGCATTCGCGAAGAAGATGTCATCCAATTCCTTTGGAAGAACATCGTGTGCCGCTTCGGCATCCCCCGTTCCATTATTTCGGACAATGGAACACAATTTTGTGGAGACAAAGTCAAGAGTTGGTGTCTTGGCTTATCTATTAAGCAATTCTTCACTTCGGTTGCAAACCCCCAAGCAAATGGTCAAACTGAAGTAACCAATTGCACGATACTTCAACATCTCAAGACAAGGCTTGGAAGTGCCAAGGGAAAGTGGGTTGAAGAATTACCCAATGCTCTGTGGGCATATCGAACAACCCCACGAACAGCAAAAGGAGAATCTCCATTTAACCTAGCTTTTGGAACAGAGGTTGTAGCACCCGTCGAGATTGGCGAACCCTCTTGGAGAGTCATCAATTATTCACCAGAGGCAAATGAAGAAGCAATGAGAGTTAACCTCGATCTCGTCGACGAACTAAGAGAGATTGCATCCATCAGACAGCAAATGTACAAGAGTCGCATGGCGAAAGTTTATAACTCCAAAGTCCGCCCTCGTTCTTTCCAAGTAGGAGATTTAGTTCTCCGCAAACCCGAAGCCTCACGCCCAATCGGTAAACTCGACCCGAAGTGGGAAGGACCATATAAAATCACACAAGTGGTCAACAATGGAGCATATCGTCTCGAGAACCTCGACGGACGCCCTATACCCAGAACCTGGAATATAGGGAATCTCAAAAGGTTCTACGCTTGAGGTATACATCCACCTTAAATCAAATTTGTTTATGTTTGCATCTACATTTTCCTCGTATGAAAGTCGCTTAGAAACAACTACCCTTGCAGGCTTCACAACCTTCCACGTCTCTCTTCTTGCAAAAATGTCTCTAAAAGCCCAAGAAGGGGCTCCATAACGAGGTGTGTAAACATCCCTCCCAAACTGGGGGGCTATTGATATTATCTACATCAGCATTCCATAACACGTCTCATCATTTTCGTACAGATTGAGATTCAATTACGAAAGGGTGCCGACCACCCACCACTCGCCCAAAGAGAGAAGATACTCCGTACTACCTCACAAAGGGTAACACCACTTTTTACTAAGTCATATCACAAACACATTAGTGGATCTCTATACTAAACAATAACGCTATCTTCTTTGACAGGCAGGGTCGCGCAGCAATTCACCACAACTCATGAGTTGATCTGATATCTCGGAATGCGAGAAACAGAGATAGTCCCCATATTGGGTACGTGATCCCAAATACGCATCACTCCAACTTATGAAACAATTAAATCTTCAATACAAGTATTTGATTTTTTCTTTTTACCTCAGTACTTTTCAGGCATAGAGACACCAAAGACAGTAGACATACTACCCATACACGAAGTACGGATGAGCACAAGGAAGACGTGGAAGAAGAATAAAACTCTTATAGTTACATAGATTACTTTTCGATATTTCGATTTATCAGTTTTTACAATTTATTTCCCTTCGCCTCACGGAGGCTTATGACATTTCGCATTCCCTATTAATGATTAAATCAAGTTTCTACTTTACTCTCAAAGTTATTGTTCATATATTACTTAACCGTTACAATGGGTTCATATCATCCCAACCCTACAAACACTTAGAGAAATTAAGATAATCCACATAGCCTAGCCAGCTGGATTATCTGAATCTTTCTATGTTGATTTACAGGGTCCTCATATTTAAAACGTGGCCATGGACTAAACAATACTCCGACCTACGAGGTCCAAAATAAAGAGCATGATCCCAAAAAATTATAAAAAAATCTTGAGAGACTGATCCCCTCATCAAGAATATCTCGAACAATGCTATATGCAAAACATTAGTGCGAAATCAATGAATAAGAAGAAACAATAACTTTGATAGCAAAATCAACGTCTCAAGGTGAAAACAAATACCAAGTCATGAAGCATGCAAAAATACTAGTGGACATACCCACTTAATAAAAATAATAATAAAAAAAAAAACCAAGCCTTTTTCTAAGGAAATCAAAATAACATCACACCAAACTACACTTTACGAGCAGAAGTAGCTTCGGTAGTTCGGTCATCTGCTTCCGCATCCGAGGCAATTTCAGTACACTCGACATCAATATCCTCCCCATCATCAGGAATGTCGTCCTCCATACCTCGAATAATCTTCTCGTCAATTCCACCAACCTTGCGTAAGTACTGACGACACGTCCTAACTAAAGGAGCATAAACCCCAGCTATTGCTCGATCTTCGATCATAGCTCGACAGATATCACTCTTCTGAAAGCGACGTTCCCCTTCTAACATAACCGATTCCTTATAAGCTGCTCCAGCCGAAGAAGCCAAAAACCTATTCCCCGTAAACTTCTCGGCATCATACTTCTCCTTCAGCTCGTCATAGCACCGATCTAGTTTCATCAGTTCAATTTTACTCGCCTCGGTCTCGCTCCTACTAATCTCCAATTCATCGGTCCTCTGAATGAGCAGAGTCTCGGCCACCTCTAGTTTGGTTTCCGCAGCCTCCAATTGAGCCTTTAGCTCTTTCTCCCTTGCCTCCCAACCAGCACGCTCCTCATCATGGGTCTTTTCGACTTGCTCCTCCTGCTCCACTAGATACCTCCACGTAGCTATAAGCTATATCAAAATTCAGATAGATAATATTAGATTATCAATATTTATAATCTAAAACGCAAACATATTAACTTAAAACAAATATTTACCCGACACATGTCTCCTCCAGCCAACGAAAGCATATGAGCACGACCTTTACCCGACATCCGACTTCGATCGTACTCCTCAACGAAACCATCGGTCTTCCTCAGCGCGATAGTATGATCGGTCGTATCCCAAAAAGAATCCTTCCCCTCTCGGTTCACCCCGTACGTGAACAAGCATTTGCATGCACCCCCTGGAGGCACATGAGAAACCTCAGGATCCACTCGAGGCCGTTTCGGTGCAGGCACATACTCGATCTCAACCAACTCATACTTCCCATTATTAACCACTCGATCCAGCTCATCCCCCTCAACACTATGATTACGATCATCTCCACTCACATGTGAGGCCTCCACGCGGGCCACTTCGCGCGATTTGCTACTACTTGATTTCGCTTGCTTCAAAGGATCCCTCTTCGCTTGCTTTTTTACACCTCCAGTAGCCTTCTTCCGAAGAGCCGCGAAATCAATACACCCATCTATCCAAAAAAAAAAAAAAATTACTCACAAAGAGATAAAATAGAAGAGTAGAGACAAGACAAAATAAGGCTCAGAGGCATAAAACGCATAGACTACACGCAACGAAGTAGACGCCTGACCCTTTGGAATAATACAAGTCGGATCGAACTCCAAAGCACACAACCTCGACTCCTTAATACGTTTCTTCATATTCTTCATTATCTTAAAATATTCGCATACCGGATTCCAAACAAGGGGAACATCGGCCGTCGGAGCCCTTACATAAAAAAATAAAGTACTCCATTTTTCCCACTTCAATTTAATCCCCTTCAAAAATCTGAAAGGAACCCGAGGATGTGTGCAGAAGAAGGGTAAATCACTTGAACGATGTAGGGTAAACAATGCCTTGAACATCTCAACACTAATCGGTAATCCTACTTCGCTCATTCTTCGTCGAAACGCTTCGAACGTGAGAATAAAGTTCGGAGTTAATTGACTATATCCTACCCGAAATTCCTCGCATATCTTCAAAAGAGTTGAGTCGGGCACAATCTGCGAAGAACATGTCAAATATGCGACGTATTGGGTGTGGAACCCTACAGGGGGTGCATACAATCGTTCACCTTTTTTAGGCAAGAGCATCTCAATATTCCTCGGAGCCCCAACTAGCTTACGAAGAATACCGAATTGAGATTCGGTTAACGAAGTATCATAATCCACCAAACTCAAATTAAGTGGTTTTATTTTCTTCCCTCTATTTTTGTCTATAATGACATCTTCGCCTGGAATGTCATCACCATCTCCCACATCTCCATCCGGAATTACATCACTATCGGATCCCTCGGACTCATTAGAAGAACTCGACTTAAGCGATTCTTCACTATCACTCCCAAAATCCACAAATTGAGACCGAAGACGTCTCCTACTAGTACCAACATCATCACCAATATTAGGAATACCAACATTTGATGCCAAAAAATCACCCGGAGA
>NW_012194764.1:177042-196145 GCF_000504015.1 Erythranthe guttata
GCGACTTTCGCAGGATAATTTTCAACTGTTTCGCCTTCCCCACTTGGGACATATACTTATTTTATCTACAGATCTTCTCAGCCAGCGAATAAATTCTTTTCTACAACGAAGTATATGGAGCAAAATAAAAGAGAGAGATATATAAAGAATAAATTTGATTACTCACCCATATTTATTCGGCGTGGTTCTTGATACTCTCCTCTACTGATTTCACAAGGACTTATCTACTACTAAACATTTTTTTATATTTGTGCACTTTAAATATAAATCCGCTCACGACTCCGGCCCACGCAGTAATAATAATAAATTATTATTATTATCCCTCCGTCGACGACACAAGCACGAAAAACGAAATAAAATTCTACTCTCGACACGATATGGCACTTCACCCCAATTCACTCCCACATCGACTCGAGAGTGGGGGGCTTAATGATATGCCTATTAGCCCAGCCCAATAGACCCATATTTACTGGGCCACAGGCCCAACTCAGTAGCTATTTATACGAAGGCCCAGTCACACCTAAAGAAAGTTGGGCCCGATAAATTGATCTCGGCCCAATCAATAAAGTATAAATACAACTTAAATTCATTTAATAAAGGTACGTTATTATTATTCAATCAATTCTTCTTTTCGAATTCTCTCTACAATTACCAACTATCTTCACGTCTGACTTGAGCGTCGGAGGGGTTTCCGCCGGATCAACCCCCGGCTTAGATTACGTGTTTTCTGTTCGCAGGATCCTAGAGTAAATTAAAGTTCTCAGGACTATCTAGCTCGTGAGCACGTGACCTACTTTGCTCTCCCAGCTTCAACACACTAGGTGATTTATTTTTTACGTCATCATGATCTTATTAAATTTTATTATATGATTTTTATATATAAATGTTGGGATAAAATCGTATTTGAATATATTTTTATATATGTTTTGAGTAGTTATAAATAATATTTAAAATTATAATACATCAAATGAAAAAATCGATTACATCCGACTTATCGCCAATTAATCACAATTGCATCGATTAATCGTGAAGCGATGACTAATCGCCTCAAACCCGATCCCCACCTTTTACGACCTTGATGATAACTGACATCATCAAATAATGCTTACGAACGTAAAAGATACTCGAACAAAATATTAATATAATGTCTCGGGAGTTTTAGCGCTAGTCACCCCTGTGAAATCTCTAATTGCTGCAAAAGCTCTCGTGTTAAAACAATTAGCAAGGTCCTGGTACACTCGCCATTTATGCATATGGGTGAGTTTTTACATGCAAAGACTCAAATACCCTTTAAATTTAAAATTCAAAATTTATAGATTCATCCCAAAATTCTATAAGGCCCAAAATGAAAATTTTAATTTTTCCGATGCAGTCCCTGATATTTTCTGAAAAGTCCTCTTCAACCTGAACATGAAGGCTTTCCTTTCCGTCGACCCTCTCTCCAGCCATGGCCTTAAAGGGTCCCAACATTTTTGGTGAGAACACATTTTAGCACGGGGAGACGATTTGCGCCACCGTGAAGGGTGGTGAAAAAAAGGGATGGGGAAGGGGAAGGGGAAGGGGCAAATGTGGCGGTGGTGGTGGTGCGGCGACGGAGGTTGGGGGTGTGTACACACACGGGAAGGATGACAACTAACAACTCTTTTTTTCATCTTTTTTTCTTTTTTCTTTTTCATATATCCTAATATAGTTTTTGTGTATTTTTGTTTTTTTAAATTGAAATATTATTAAATTCAGTAGGGTTAGTTTTGTCATTTAACTTGAGTCAACGAGTAAATAAGGGAAAAATACAGTTTTATCCCTCAACTATGCACTTATTTCACATTTGGTCCCTCATGTTTCAAAAATTAACATTTTTAGTCATTTCCTTCGATCTTCCTTTAAAAATAACGGAATCGAGCGTGTGTCCATCACTGCATTAACTGATAACTAACGGTAAATTAACGGAAATGACCAAAAGTGTTCAATTATTGAAGCATAAGGGATCAAGTGTGTTTTTTATGAACATGGGGGACCAAACGTGGAATTAGTTCAAACTTGAGAAATGAAAACTGAAATGTTTGCAATAAATCTCATTTAAGGAGCGGCGAGCTAAATAAAACACAATATAAGGGATCTTTTGCTAAATTTTTTAACAGATAAGTTTTTTCGACAATTAGATATTAGACAACTCCCAATCAATTATATAAGGGGTCTTTGCCTATAGATCTAATGTCTGGCCAAGTTAAAGAAGAAAAACAAATCAAAACAATACCTAACAAATCAAGACAACTCCCAATCAAATAAAAACAAATCCTAAACAAAACAAACATATAAAAAAAATAGGGTATTAAATAATTAGATACTGTTGAAATGTGGAATATTGTATTATTATTTATTAAGCATTCGAAGCAAGTTAATTAATAAATAAACTTATATTCAATGAAGTTGCCAAGTAATTTAGTTCATGCTAATCACATCTTAATTGCTTAATTAGTCAAATGGATCTCGTGGAGAATATATGACATGAATATATTTCTTGAAATCGACTTTTAATCCTAATCAAACAAGTAAATCGATATCTTTTTTATTTTATTTTCAAATTATGAACAAAAACTGTACAAATGATCGATACTGCGTTACATGTGCTAATTTTTAAATACTTATGATCTATATAGTCACCCTAATAAAGATTTTTTTCAAATTAAAAAACAAAAAATAATTTGTCACCAAATCAAATTAGTTAACAACTAATTGTACAACAAAATTATGTTGAAAGCCTCTCCCAGTGTATATATATATATATATATATATATATATATATATATATATATATATATATATAGACGCACATATGATACTCATTGAAAGCCAACCAAACAAGAAACAACAAAAAAATTTAATTATTTTGATCACATTTTCCTCAATTGTATTCCAATATAATGGCTTTCACTTACAAGCACGTTATTTTTAATGTTCTTGTTCTCCTTAGCATATTCAACACGTGTCATACTGAAGAGTTGAAGTTTGGCTTCTACAAGAACACATGTCCATCTGCAGAGGCTATCGTGAAACAAGAAACTTCTCGTATTATTTCCGTTGCTCCTTCCCTTGCCGCTGCTTTTCTCAGAATGCATTTCCATGACTGTTTTGTTAGGGTAATATAATTTTTATAATTATTATACATACCTTATACATATGCATGCATGTAAACGCTCAGTCGTAAGCTATATACATGTTTGCAGGGGTGTGATGGTTCTGTGCTACTAGATTCAACAAGAAACAATAAAGCTGAGAAAGATTCGTTTCCGAATCTATCCCTTAGAGGATTCGGATCCATCGCCAGAGTGAAATCCACCGTTGAAAAGCAGTGTCCAGGTGTCGTTTCTTGTGCCGATATATTAGCTCTTCTTGCACGTGACGCAATTTCAGATGTGAGTTGATAAAATTCAAATGGATCTCCATTTCTACCAAGTTAAAAAAAAACAAAAAAAAATTCGAAAAAAGGTATTTATATTCATGATTAATCAATAACTTGTTTAAATATATTTGAGCGCAGAAGCACGGAGCTTTCTGGCCGGTACGTTTGGGACGGAGAGATGGAAGAGTGTCGAAGAGCTCCGAGGTGTTGGCTAATCTTCCGGCTCCTAATTTCAATATTAGTCAGTTAAAAGCATCATTTGCTTCAAAGGGTTTCACCACAAAGGACCTTGTAGTTCTCTCAGGTAATTATTAGAGCCTCGTCTCTTCCATCGCAACCGTTTAGGGCCCCGTCAGAGGCGTACGTAGTAATTTTATTGTTATTTAGTAAATTAATTATTTTTGAAAAATATAAAGATATATAATAAGTAGAAATGGTCGTGCATGCAGATAATTACTAAAATTACTCGTCAGGATACGCTTTAGTACACACGTCCCGAATGAGTATAAGTGTTCGTCAAACTTTGTTCCTTAAACTAATACAGTTAAATCTCTATAAATTAATACAGTCGAGACTAGGAAATTCTATTAATTTAGCGAATTATTAAATTGTTGAGTTAATAATTTAACACGTTTTCACCGAGTCGGGACCGAGAGAAACTATTATTTAATCGAGGTTATTAATTTATCGAGGTTCTACTTCAGTAGACTGAGCTGCTTTTAATAATCAATATCGAATAGTTTCGTTCGATTATATTTTTAAACCCTCTCCTACCTCAATATGCATGTAGGAGCCCACACCATAGGAGTATCCCATTGCTCGAGCTTCTCTAACCGGCTATACAACTTCACCGGCAAAGGAGATAGCGACCCGGCACTGGAGTCGAACTACACTGCATTTCTAATGAGAAGGTGCAAGCGAATGGATGTGGGATCGTTGGTTGAGATGGACCCGCGGAGCTATAAAGTGTTCGACACTTCGTACTACAAAGCTGTCGCGAACAAGAAAGGACTCTTCACTTCCGATTCGTCTCTTCTTGCTGACGGTGAGACTAGGGCTTATGTCACGCGCCATGCGGCTACTCCTGATCGCGGATTAAAGAGCTTCTTCGGAGATTTTGCCAAGTCTATGGTGAAAATGAGCGAAATCGGTGTTCTCACGGGGAACCGGGGTGAAATCAGGAAAACGTGTTCTTTTGTTAATTGATGAATAATTCATTTAATTGATTAATGATTTGTTGTTATTTGTGTCGTTCGATCGATCACTAGTTTGTTTTAATTTGTATTAATGGTACATTAGGTGATTTTTTTCTGCTATTTTTTTTTTTGGTAAATTAGAACCGCTCCCTAAAGGTGTTTTTAAGAAAAAAAAATCCCTCGTTTTTTTCATAATTATATCCACCACTGTAATTTGTAGATTTCTTACATTAACACCCTTTTGTAGGGGTGGATGAAGAAATTTACAAAGTGCAAGGGTTTGGATGTAATTTCTCAAAAATTAAGGAGTTGTTTTACAAAGCGCTATGGTGTTGTTTTTCGATCAATCTGGATCGTATTTCTGTTAGAGTGGGTGACAACAAGTCAAGTTGTGGTTGTGGTCATTTCCCCCCTTTCACCCTGCCGCCGTCGTCGCCTCCTGTCCTCTTCCTTTCTTCTTTCATTTTATTTCACCTGTTAAAACCTTACAGTTTTTTAGTACGAACTATTTGGTGAGAAAATCTCTTCAGTGTCAAACCTAATCCAAGCGAAAAAAGATTGGCCAGAATTGCCCCGGCAAAGGATTTTAGTGAGACCACATAACTGTTCTTAGGAGCTTACGTTTCGCGAGTAAGTAATTGAATTCCTTTTGTTTAACTAAGATTAAATTATTTGAGTACTTTATTCGTATAAATATTATTCGATTTAATTTAAACACGTTATCAAGCATACTATTTGATTATGTTTATCGATTAATTTAAATTTATAGAAATTGCATGATAGCAAAAACAATTAAAAAAAATTATTGTGTTATTCATGTCGATTCCCAACAATTTCAAAATCAAGCGGAGACAAAGTATATCATAAATATTTGCTTAGTTAAGTTCTAATTAGATCAATAATTCATAAATGATGAAAGACCATTTGAAATAAATTATAAGGGTATATTACGGCCACCCCTGAGGTATGGTCAAATTACGAAAAATTCTCTTCTATTTGGGTAATTATAACTACCCCATCAACTATGAGTCTTCTTACACGTCCACCATTGCGGTGTTAAATTTAGTGGAATCTTTCTAGATTATATGGAATATTCTCAAGTTTGTACCCGTTTTATCCCATTCGAGCTCCACATTTTGAATCAAGATGATCATAAGATGTGTTTTTTTGGCTTGTATATAGCAGATTGTGGTGTATCATAAACTGCATTTTTGCGCAAAACGAATACAAACTAGAGAACATTCCACGGAATTTAGAAGATTATGTTAAATTTGATACCACAAGAGTGAACGTGTAAGAAAATTCATAATTGAGTAGTAGTTGTAATTACCCAGATATAAAAAGTTTTTTCATAATTTAAGTTTACCTTTGTAATTTACCCTAAATTATAATCCTAGATTGGTCGTTGAATTGAAGTCATTTTATATAGTAGTAGGGTCGGAATGGGCATGGGCAGTTGGGGCACGCGCCAGGGCCCAAAACATCATAGGGGCCCAATTGCTTTTTTTTCTTTTCCTTTTTTATTTTGTCGTTCATTTACTTACATTTAATATATTAAAGATAAATTAATATAGGAGGTGATAAATGTCCTTTTTGTTTTTTTTTTTAATAATACCGTTTCAACTTCAAGTAATTTTGACTGTTTTTTAGTCTGAATTGGGTAAAACTTAAAACACAAAATTTGTAGTTTTTCGAGTTAGATTTCCAGTTCAACTTGAATCACCAAGATTGGAGATTGGATGTGAAAGTTATTCATGAATCAATGAACACTTCCCACAAATTTGATAAGTTGAGTTATCTAAAATTCAAAACATAACTCATCCATGTATCTTTGTCATCCGACACCCAAATTAGCTAACTTGTGTTGAATTAGAAAGCTAAACATACAAAGGGCTACAATTTCCGCGTTTTGTATTGCTAAAGTCAAACTAGAAAATTGTCAAAATCACATTCCAAGTCAAACGATATTAGTAAAATGCAAACGGCATCTAATATTTCAGAATATTGATGGAAGTGGGAGAAGATGTTTAAAATGAGAATTTTGGCTAGGAGACGGGTTTGGGAGGATGGGCGACGGGAAGAAAGGAAGACGGGTGTGGACGTTTTTTTTTTTCAATGATTAAGTTATATTTAGAAATATAGAACGTAAGTGAAAGAATGAATTTACCCCTTCAAATCTCACGTGTAAATGCACGTATTTCATATTCCGGCCAAAATTTGCCTAAAAATTTCTGTTGATGGCAACATGCAGCGAATTAACGAGTTCAGGTAAAAGCGTACAGTTTTTTTTTTTTTTTTGGAGGGCAAAGTGCAAAATGGCCATAGTTTAGGGAGCTAACGGTTTTTTACTCTATTATTTAATTTTGATTTGTTAAAATCTTCGGATGATATTACAAATGATATTTATTAATCAAATAATTAGCTGTGAAATCATAATTAATTAATCAGTTGACCTTACCAATCATTACTCAACTAATTGTGATAATGTATAAATAAGAAAACCAAATTGAATTTCAAAGCAATCAATTAGTAATTGGACGTATGGCTGGCAAACGCATGCAACCTGCATTAGCATATTATTAAAACTACAACTAACAAAACATTGTTTTTTCCCCTAATTGCAACGTGGACCCCGGGGCGGTGGGACCCAAGCTTTGCATGGGGGCAGCAGCCTCCCCTTCAAAAAACAATTGTTTTTTTTTTAATTGTTTTTTCTTGTTATTTATATTTTATACATTATTTTGTATTTGTCACCCTAAAAAATTATATTGCTTTTAGTGTGTGATTTCTATGTTTAAAATAAAATTATGTTTTAGATTATACCTATTTTAAATAAATTTAAAAAATTAAAATGCTTACATGTTTATTGTTTGTTTTTAATTTTAAATATATCCCGAAAAATAAATTTGGAGGAGGCTGCCCCCAAAATACAATTGAAGTTATGATCCATCAAATCTAATTATGAATTCGAATTTTATAAAATCTTTAAGTGACAATACTTTATAAGTCATCGCAAATGAGGATTATCGACAGTGCAGTAAGTTACAATAATTTATAGGGGTAAATCAATCGAATCGGACCGAAATTTTTAGTACGTGCCACATACCGAACCTAAAATTTGGTTCCGTCTATGGTATTCATGTCCGGTATACCGTACCATACCGAATACCGAAATATTTAATTGTTATAATAATATATAAAATACTTTTAGATTGATATTTTTTTTTTATATTATGTAGAAATTAGCCTCTATTGATAATAATTTGTTTTTAGGGCCAATTATTGAAATTTGAATGTCAAATTCAAGAAATAATTAGTTTTAATATATTTTCGTACATTTTTTAAAATATTAACATATATTTTCAGCTTTACCGGCACAAAACCGAAAAAAAATCGAATTAATTCGGTAAAAAACCGTACCAAATCGAATAGTTCGATCCAATAAACGGTACAAGTTTTTTAAGTATTGTTCGGTACAGTATTACCGAATGAACACCCCAAGCATAATATTAACACTAATTTTCATTTGTGACTATTTTTTGATCTAACGTGACAAACTTGTCCTATCCCAAAAAAAATATGTTTTCTTGTAGTGACTTTTGCATGCATGGTTGGTAAAGATTCAGTCTTCAGAAAAAGCATCTTCTACAATTTGGTATTAAAAATTTAAATATCCAACCAAGCATAACAATAATTACACTACCAGTCAACCTTTATATTTCACATAATGAATTATAATATATCAAATATTAAATTGAGCCATGACAGATATTCCTCAACGACATAACTCTGCATGAACAAGTTTGTAAGAAAAATAGCCCGCATGGGTGTAGCTCAACTGGTTCCGGAGGTGGTAAGTTGGTGCAAGGTCCTAGGATCGAATCCTGGCAGCCGCAGTGTGGGAATTTCAACTCCAATGAGTTGGTTCCTTGTGGGCACCAGGTCCGGGTCCGCTACCTTAACGGGCCGTTGAGTTACCATGATTTACATTCCTCCATCAATCCTTGTCGGGCCAAGGGATGGGGGCCCTGGGGGCGAGGGATTTCGCCTTTTGGTGCAAGTTTGTAAGAAAATATCCAACTATTTAAAGATGCTCAAATCTCTTCTAAGACAGAAAAAAAAAACCTAAGTCATACAATATTAATCTCTTTCCCTAATTTGAGGAAAAAGATTAATCAATTATTTTAATTATGGCAATAATTACAAAGCTTCTTTTTCTTTGTTTTCTTGTCTTCTTCTTTCATCATGCTAATGCACAAAACCTTGCACTCAATTTCTATAGAAGGACATGCCCTTCTGTTGAATCTATCGTAAATCGGACGACTGCGAGTTTCATTTCCCGTGCACCGTCTCTTGCTGCAGCACTCCTCCGGATGCATTTCCACGATTGTTTCGTTAGGGTACGTTCTTCATATTTACTACTCTCTCCCTCTTTTTTTTTTAAATTAAATTAGTTATTATAATAACCGTCGCGTTTTCGGCAATTGCTATGATGATTTATTTCCCATGTATTTCTAGGTATTTACTTTAATTGATCAAAATTATTTTCAGTTCAACATATGCATACTATATATTAAATTCCAAAAATGGTCTAGATATAATAAAATGTCGTTGTATATACACACACACACGCGCACACGCGCGCGCTCGCTCGTGTTTATATATATGCATGAATTTAATTCATGTTGATATACAGGGATGTGATGGATCCGTACTTTTGAACTCGACCGCAAATAATACGGCTGAGAGGGATTCGATACCGAACCTGAGCCTTAGAGGCTTCCAAGTAATTGATGCCGTAAAAACTGCAGTGGAGAGAAGTTGCCCTAGAACAGTTTCTTGTGCCGATATTCTTGCTTTAGTTGCTCGAGACGCAGTTTCGCAGGTTAACTTCATTTTATGTAAAAACTTACTCAATTCGTACATATTTTAACCAGTGTATTTCACCAGGTGTAGCACTAGCTAGGATCGGACAACGTTTATATACACACGCATTTATATGTGTATTGAGGTTTCTCTTACATATGTACGTTTGTTATATAGATAAAGGGACCGTTTTGGCAAGTACCGTTGGGACGAAGAGACGGAAATGTGTCGATTTCCAACGAGGCGTTGACTAATCTCCCACCTCCGTTTTTCAACGCCACTCAGCTCGTGGCATCATTTGCTGCAAAGGGATTAGATGTTAAGGATCTTGTTGTCTTGTCAGGTAAAATCAAGATTTAAAAAAAAATAAAAATGGAAGAAAAAAAATGGAAAAAATACAGTTTCCGTCTCCCAAGTTTCCACCAATTTCACATCTGGTCCCCCATGTTCACAAAAAACACATTTGGTCCCTCATGTTTCATAAGTTCAAACTTTTGGTTGTTTTCGTCAAATTTCCATATAGCACTAATGGAATCAAGAGTGTGCGTTGCACTGACTTAACTGACGGACTAAAGATAAATTGATGGCAAATGACCAAAAAGTGTTAATTTTATTGAAACATGAGGGACTAAATGTGATTTTTTGTAAATATTGGGACCAAATGTGAAATCCGTGCAAACTTGAAGGACGAAAACTGTATTTTTCCCCAAAGAAAAATTATCAATGTAACTAACTATATCATTATTAATTTTTCAGGAGGGCACACAATAGGGGTTTCACACTGCTCAAGCTTCACGACCCGAATATACAACTTCACGGGAAGAAACGACGCGGACCCCACAATGGACCCGAACTACGTGGCAGCACTAAAGGCGAGATGCCCGCCTACGGACACGACCACCATAGTTCAGATGGACCCGGGTAGCTTCGACAGATTCGACACGGATTACTACACAATCGTAAGGAAAAGAAGGGGTCTTTTCGAGTCGGACGCAGCTCTGCTACGCAACAACGTGACCAATGCGTACGTGCAGCAGCATTCGAGTTCATCGGGATCGTCCAGTTTCTTTCAGGACTTTGCTGCATCGATGGTCAAGATGGGCCGGATTGGGGTGCTGACCGGAACAGCTGGTGAGATTAGGAGGATTTGTTCTGTTGCTAATTAATTAATTTATTTATTTTAATTTCTTAAATTTGTGTGGAAGTTTTTAGGGTAATCAATAATTTGTGAGGTGGTTGAGATCATTTAAGGGTTTTTTTTTTTTTTCTTTTAATGGTTTGTAATTGTATGTCATGAATAAATGTCTTCTACTTGAAAGTAAGTAATAAAATTATGTTATCTTTTATATTTTCTTCCTTTGGGCTTCAATTGTTGTGTTGGTATTAATATATATTATATAGTATATGTTAAAAGTAATTTATTTGAAGAGAAACAAAATTTACTTACATAGAAAATCGTGGTAATATAGAAACTGGAGTAATTAGATCTTACATCTGGATATTTGTATTGGGCTGGCTATGTAGCTCGACACGGAAAAGGCGACGGGAAAATGAAAAAACGGACACAGGAAACGGCATGTCCCAAAAATGAGGATATGGGAATTTGGGGAAAACCTGTAAATATTAAAAATGTAGGGATATATTTATAAATATGATATATAGGCCGATATAAGTTTTTATTTATATCTCAAAAAAAATTATGTATTTCGACACTATATTCGAAATAAATATTATTATCAACTATCAATTTGCAATTGATCATTAGATCATGTAAATAATTAGCGAAGGGAAAACAATATTTGGAAATTTGTTATTCAAACATGTTTCTAATATTTTCAAAATTATAAAATGGCCCATAAGATGTCCGGCAGATGTCTTAGAGTGTCGGACACAAAACGTGTACGAACAGCGAAAAGGTTAAGAATTTGAAGTTTCGATGCTACATAGATACTGCATGAATGAATGTTAACCGTAGATCTGCACATAATCACACAAACACATGTGTGAGTGTATGTGTAATAGACGGTTATTTAACCCCATCTACAGGTAATAATTCCCCGATGTAAATAATCAAATGTAGCATCTACCTGCTCTAGAATAGTGGGAAGACAATGAAAATGGTACAAACGTTGCATTCATCTTCTCCTTCGTTCTTTTATTTGGTTGAATTAATTTGGATTACCTATTGAATTGGATAAATGAATATTAAATGCCAAAAAAATGAATAAAATGATATATATATATTTTTAAAATTATGTGGAAAAAAATATTAATTGGTATAAAACATCCAATTATATTGTTTCATATACGTATTCAATAAATGAAAGATATGTACATAGTAATAATCAAAATTCGACAAGTAAATAATCAAAATAAATAGGGAAAAATATAGTTTTTGTTCATAAGTTTACACCGAGTTCACATTTGGTCCCCTATATTCATAAAAAAAACACATTTAATCTCTTATATTTCAAAAATTCAACACTTTTAGTCAATTTCCCGTTAAAACTAATGGAATCAAGCGTGTGCTCATCACTGCCTTAACTAACAGACTAACGGTAAATTGGCAGACATGACCAAAAATGTTAAATTATTCGAATATGAGGGACCAAATGTGTTTTTTTGTAAACATGGGGGACCAAATGTGTTTTTTGTAAACATAGGGGGGCCAAATATTAAATTTGTACAAACCTAAGGGGTGAAAATAGTAATTTCCCCAAATAAATATATCCATCTTCAAGCTCGTGACGATTAGTTTAGGGCTGTGCATGGATCGGTTTTAACCATCAACCAACCCATTTTCGACCCACAATTTGTGATGGTTAATCAACCATCAACCGACCCATTTAAGTTGGGTCGATAATGTCAACCAACCCATGTATAGTTGGGTCGATAATGGTTTCTAATATGCTAAAAAGTTGGTTAGTCGGTTAATATCGGCCAACCAACTTTATTCATTAATTTATTATTTATTAATTTTAATTAAAATATTTAATAGTTTTAATTTCAAATTTCTATTTTATATCACATTTATTAAATTGTTTAATATTGATCAAAATCCTAAAAGCAATAAATCTAAGCTAATTATCTAATTTTAACTATTTTAATTTTAAGATATACAGTCTAAATATTTGGACGATTATTATTTGTTGAACTATTTATGTTTAATTGCAATATATATGCCCGTAATGTTTTGAATCTTTTATTTGAATATTATTGAACTAGTCGTATTTAATTTATAAAAAAATATAGCGTTGTAACAAGTAATAAAATATTAAAAAAAATTAAAAAAATATTTAGATGGATGAACCATCAACCAAACCACCAACCAACCCATTAAATTGGTTTTCAACCATCACCCAACCCATGTAAGTTGGGTCGATAATGATTTCCAATATTTGCCAAAGTTGGTTGGATGGGTTGGGTTTGTTTTATACCCGGTTTTTAACCAAACCAACCAACGCACAGCCCTAGATTAGTTATTCATCAAGGGAAACAAAATGATCATTAGTCACTAGTCGGACTTAAGCCCAAGTTATAACGCTTTGAGGCCTACTTCGTTTAAATGGGCTGAAATATAGCATTCTCTAATATTAAATTTAGAGAAAAAGTACTTGATAATTGATATACCAATTTATTCTTATAAATTGAAAATTTGCTTTTTTACGCTTACTTTATAATTAACAGATAAATATTTATTTAATGTATTCTATTTGTATTATTGTTGAAATAAATACTAAGTGTCACAGTCGTTAAAGTTATAAATTAATAGAAATTGTGATATTTCATTTCACACAAAATAGGAAAGTTTAATTTTGATGCGTGAGTAAATACAATAAAAATTAAGAATTTCATTCGATTTGTAATAATTATATTATACTATATTATATTATGTAGATGTATTCTTAATATGGTACAATTAAAGTAGATGCTTTGGAATTTTATAGCTGACAAAAAACGCCAGCAAAAATTCCTTCATGATTGGATTCACAAAGACAAATGATTTAATTAATTATATATTTTCGCTCCCAAATTATTTTTTTCTTAATAAAACATTGTGATACAGGAAATTTAATTATTAGCTTATAGCAATTTTTCCTTTAATTTTAATTTATTCCCAGAAAAATCCATTACAATATAGCTGTGTATAGTATGAATGAGCTGGTTACACGAGGTGGTAGCAGGTATATATAACTTCAATTATTAAATACAAATTGGTTAATAATGTGTTCTCAGCAGCCGGGCAAAAATATCTATCTTGCAATAATTTTAACGCAAATTACGGCCAACCCCCTAGAGTAAAGCCAAATTACGAAATAACCCCCTTCCCCTTTCGTTTGGGTATTTACAAGTTGCAACCATCGATCAGCTATGTTGTCTTGCATGTCCACTCTTAAGATGACAAATTTATCTACGTACTAAATGAGGGATTTTTTCGTAAAAAATATATATAATTGAGGGGGTGGTCGTAATTACCAAAATATTAAAGATTTTTTCATAATACTATAATGATATAATGAATAAAGAACGGAAATTGGAACGAAAGTTTTGAATTATATTCCCACAATTCCGATCCGAATATTTACAATATCTTTTCATTCAAATTTCTGAAAGTTCCGATTTCCAATTTTCCCATTTGTTTTATGGAAATGGTAAACACGACAAATCCCAAATTTCGATCTGATTTTAATTTCCAATTTTTTTTAATGAAAATTCCATTTTTTTTTCCAACAATATTATTATGTACTTTTTATTTTGGAATATCTTTTTCATTCCGATTTTTTATTTTCTGGAATTTTCCGAAACATAATTGAAATTAGTTTTTCATTTCAGAAAAAAAAAACAATTAGAATTTTTCCCGAGATGCTAATTCAAATTCGATCCTTTCGAATTTCTACTCCTAGTGATGACGGCTAAGGATCAAATTGCTCAAAATAAAAAATAAAAAAAATATATATATAATTAACCATTTCATAAACCACCCCATTAAGTTAAAGTATGATAAAAAGTACTTGATGATCAAGCACATGATAGTTAGTAGTTAATTAACAAAAGAATATATAATTAGTATTATTTATTTATTTCCTATGTATTACTTCTTATCTCTATCTTCCCAACTAATCCAAAATAGTGTCTATAAAAACCTTAAATAACCTTAGCCATGCAATATTGGAGTTGGTAAGAGAAACAGGATATATAGATTGAGAGATTGAGAGAGAGAATTATAAAATAATATATAAAAAAATGGGAAAAAATGTTGGGAATAATTTTGTGTGTTTGGTTGTAGGATTAGTACTAATTGCATCTACTAATGCTGATTTGGAGATGAATTACTATGCAAAATCATGCCCTAAAGCAGAGAAGATTGTGGTGGATTATGTTAATAAGCACATCCCAAATGCTCCCACTCTTGCAGCTGCCTTGATTAGGATGCATTTCCATGATTGCTTTGTGAGGGTAATCTCTCTCTCTCTCTCTCTCTCTCTCTCTCTCTCTCTCTCTCTCTCTCTCTCTCTCTCTCTCTCTCTCTCTCTCTCTCTCTCTCTCTCTCTCTCTCTCTCTCTCTCTCTCTCTCTCTCTCTCTCTCTCTCTCTCTCTCTCTCAATTTTAAAAAAAATATTTGATTTTTGACAGGGATGTGATGCATCATTGCTATTGAACTCCACATCGAGCACCGGAAACCGAACCGAAAAGGTTTCGCCACCAAATCGAACCGTCAGGGGATTCGACTTCATCGACAGGCTGAAAAGCCTGCTGGAAGCCGAATGCCCTGGCGTCGTTTCTTGCGCGGATATCGTTTCTTTAGCTGCAAGAGATGCCATTGTTGTCACTGTGAGCATATAAAAAACCAATCCAACTTCAACTACTCACTTTTTTCTTTTCATGAAATTTATTTGCATTATTAATTAATTTTTATGATTATTTTTTTTTTTTTTTCTAATTGCAGGGCGGTCCTTTTTGGAGAGTGCCGACGGGGCGTCGAGATGGGGTGATATCGAATGCATCGGAAGCGTTAGCACAAATTCCAGCCCCATTCAGTAATATTTCTACACTTCAGAACGATTTTGCTAACAAGGGACTCAATCTTACCGACCTCGTTGTCTTGTCCGGTGAGCTATATATATGTAACCTTTCGTTTTTACACACGATCACTCACATGTACATATATGGATGAGAGGGTAAATACTAAATATTTATGAATTTATACACGTGTATAGTAGGATTAATATGACTCGGTAAAGTTCACCTGGTGTAATATATAATGAATTTTGGGTTAACATTAGGGGAATTCCGCCGATTTTGATTCGAATATTTCAAATTTTGGAACAATATTTTTCATTTCAAATTCTGGTTTTCGATTTTTCCCAACAAAATCACGGAGTTGGATTGCATATATTGGATTTCGATTTCTGATTCGGTTACAATTTAGAAAATATTTCCGCAAATTTCTAATGTTTAAAAAAAATTGCATTTATAATAGCAATATTAATATGTATTTTTTACAGGTAAATTACGAAAAACCCCCTAAACTTAGGCTAAATAACGAAAAACACCCCACCTATCCGCAATAACCAAAATCCCCCTCTAATTAACTGTCAATTGAGTTTTTTAATAGAAAATGTGTACAGTCTATTATACCTTCTGTCAAATAGGTCAGAAATAAAAGAAAATATCTGAAATTGTGTAAAGTTTATTCCTTAGAATAAAAAAAAAGATCGTGAAAAGTCACACTGTAAGTGGTTGTGTATGACGAAAACAAATTTCAGGGGATTTTTCATAATTACGAATAGGTGGGGGTGGCCTAAGTTCGTGGGATTTTCGCAGTTTACCTTTTTTGTATTATACGAGACTAAAAAATAAAATCCCAAATTTCTCTTGATTCCAATCCAAAATTTATCGATGTTGGAACAACTTTGTTCGTTCCAATTTTGGATTTTTTTTTTTTTTTCTGAATTGTTTTTGGAACGAACTTGAATTGATCTTTATACTTTTTAAACAAAATCGAATTTTTTTTTCCGAAAGTGGTAATTGCTATCCGATCCATCTGACATTGACCACTAGTTAACATGATACACACAATCACGCGCGTACACGTGTATATGTGTGTAAAATATGTATGAATCTATACACGTATTGGATATACATATACTTCAGTGAACATCCATAAATGACATATATCTAAATTCAGGTGCTCACACCATCGGCATTTCTCATTGCTCCTCATTCGCGAACCGTCTCTACAATTTCACGGGCGTAGGAGATCAAGACCCATCTCTAGACAGCGAATACGCGACCAATCTAAAAGCTAACAAATGCAAGTCCATAAATTCGACAACTAAAGTGGAAATGGACCCCGGAAGTTTCAGAACATTCGATCTCAGTTACTACAAGCTTGTCCTAAAACGAAGGGGCTTGTTCGAATCCGATGCAGCACTCACAACCAATTCGATAACCAGCTCGATTATTAATCAAATCGTGAACGGAGATTCCAAGATTTTCTTTAAGGAATTTGCGAACTCTATGGAGAAAATGGGAAGGATTGGAGTTAAGACGGGGTCCGTTGGCGAAATTCGAAAGCATTGTGCTCTTGTCAATTAATTAATTCTTCGGTTATTTATTTTTTCTCCAATGTTTGTTTTTAAATGTGTTTTTTTTTCTTCTTTTTTTTTTTTTTGGTATGTTTTGAATACTCCTCGTTTATGTCTACTTTGTGTTTTTAATTGGAGTGTTGCATGTTATGTTGAACGTCTTTCTTGGTGTCTCTACTTTGTGAAAAGAGAATGTTTGAAGAAAATTTAATGGATGAATTAAAAAAGGGATTAATTTAAAACGTCTAAATGAGAAATACATTCATTAAAGATATTAAGAGTAGTTTCATAAATTAATAGTTATTAATTTATCGAGTATATAAAATTTTATCAGTTTCATTTATATTAGCTATAAAAAAAATTTCGTGCGATGCACGAGATATCATTGTAAAAAGGAAGAAATTTTTAAATATGATAATTAAATTGTATTAAAAAATATATTACACAATATTAAAATAATTAGTGGTAGAAGTTAAGGGTAAATAGCACTTAAACCCACGTGATCACAAGCTTTTGCAAATGATCTCATTGTGCTCGTAATATCAGCACATAATCCCCTTGTGCTTTAGGGGGTAGCTTCCGTTATTTTTTCTGTTAAACTTAACCGTCTGTGTCAAACTTAGAGTCAAACTTAGAAGAATAGATAATTAATTAATTAATTATTATTATTATGATTAGTAGTATTATTAATTTTAAAATAAAATGTATCATTAGAGTCGACGTTTCATTTTTTATATATAAAAAATTTGTAGAAATTTAATTGTATATCATATTAATAAATATATTAATAAATTATAATTTATAGTCCGAGTAACGTGCAAAAAGTACCCTTGTATAATTCTTATGTGCCAAAAACTCCCCTATAATAAAATAACTAGCAAAAATTACCTGTGTAAAATTTTAAATTGCTCATTGCACCCATTACGATTTTAGTCATTGACTGGACGTAAGAAGACAAATATACCTTTCAACAAAATAGAATACAGATTAGATAACATAAAATAGGGGCAAAATTACAATTTTGCTAAACTTGTACAACTTAAATTACGGAATTAATTGCAATTTCCCCAAAAATTCAATAAAACCGGTCTTCTTCTCCGACGCCTTCTTTCATAAAATATGTTGCATAGTGATATACCTAAATGGGCCGGCCCAATGGGCCCTCAAATTTATCTACCAATTAGGCCCACTACACGAAAGCCCAATCACATACAAGTGGGCCCATTACACGAAAGCCCAAGCTCCTTCAAAGTAAGGTTTGGGCCCAACAAAGTAAGCTCAACCCATTCAACGATATATAAATAGATGTTTTACTCATTTGTTAAGGTACGTTTTCATCATTCATCAAGAAGCTAGAGTTCAATTCTCTCTACCATCTCCCCAATCCTTATATCTGACTTGAGCGTCGGAGGAGTTTCCGCCGGATCAACCCCCGGCGTAGTTCACGTGTGTTCATTTCACAAGGACCTCAGGATCATCAGGTTGTCAAGTTACTGATCCGCTTTGCTCTCCCAGTTCATTTTCTACACCACCCTAGGTGAGCTATATTTTAGCATCATCACATAAATACTGTGTTCTTCATTTTTTTTTTTAAATTCTAGGAAATCTTGGAGTTTCATGGTGGATATGTGTGCTCTATTTGTGTAGAGATGATGGTAGTGGCGTGGGGGGCAATTCTGTCATTTCATAAGAAAAGGGGAGTGGAGACTAGAGAGATGATGGTAGTGGCGACTGGCGTCGTGGGCAATTCTGTCATTTCATAAGAAAAAATGAAGGAAACATCACACAAGGAGCGAGTGTGACACACAATCTAATCGGAAGGAGTTTTTTGCCTTTTAACTTTTTTAGATGGAGGGGGTAAATGCTATTGTATAATTATCAAAGGGGGTATTTGACAGATAAGAATTACATAAGGGTACATCTTGCACATTACTTTTTATAACCCCTTGAAAACCCTCAGGCCGCAAGACTCCATCAGACCAATCATCATCCGAAAGGAAGCCCAGCCATATTCGGGCCATAGCCCTAAAGGCATAAACCCTAGCAATTCCT